>JANWGL010003967.1:9358-37555 GCA_025200755.1 Ceratobasidium sp. C01 | reverse complement strand
ATGATTCTCAGATAGGGGGTATACCCCTTTGCCCTCCTACTTGATCTTGTGTTTTCCTGGCTATAGCGCTACCCAAATTGGCAATGCTTTAGATCCTCCTTATATGAAAGTGTATTCTTAGCATAAATTAGGCCATCCAACATTGCTCAACAGGCAATGGAATCACATGGATATGACTTCAAAGCCCCTTTTAGGCATATATGCACTAGTACAACTCAGCCAAATGAGAATTTACTGCGCTCAAATGTGTCTGAAACAACTCAATGAGCTCTCTCAGGTTTAATACAGGCATATAACTAAGCTCTACATATCAAATGTAGACTGGGCAGAGGTGAAAACCTATATCCAAGACCAGCTGTTATACCAGCTATTTTCTGTTCTCAAATGTTGTCATATCAACTCAGGACTCTGATATATGCTGGTATTTAGCTAGTTGTACAAGTCCATATAGTGGTATTATACGAATCCTCCCAAATCAAGAAGCACTGGAGGGTGTATGGATTTTCAAGTGCTGAGGATAAAACCTCCCTCAGGCGCCCCTCAATGATTCATCGATATCTCAATGGTTTTTTCATCAGTTCTAATCTGACTATATGAGTTTTGTAGCCTAGCTGTCTGGCTTCAAAACGATACTTATTACAGAGTATACTAATCGATGGCTCCAAATATATAGGCTGGTCAATCGAGGACATACCTCTGTACATCCAAGACAAACCCACTAATCCTTTGGCGTAACCCGATCTCTGAAATGCGAGGGAACAAGCGCGAGCGGATCCGCTCAGGTTCCCATTCCTCAAACACACATGAATGTATCTGCGTGCGCCTTTAAAATGTGGGGATAAAGGTCCCCAATCACAGGGTAAGACTCATACACATCCTCTTCGGTCGCCTTATCTATCGGTTTCGGAATATCCGCTGTGCCGAGGATGAACTTGCAGTACGCTGTGGTATGTTGTTCCGTAAGCTCCTTCATAAAATCGTCGAAGCTTTTGGGCGGTGCCGGTGGCATCACCCCCGAAAAGACGCTATGGCTGATTGGTCTATACGTATTCCAGGACAAGTTGGCCAACCAGCAAAGCCAATCGACGGCAAACGATAGCACCTTCCGCAGTTCGAGCGAGGTAGGTTGGCCGTAAATTGTCTGTATGGCCTGAAGATTCAGGTCCTGCGATTCGTCGGTGCACCATGCATGAGGAATGACATCGAGGATGTTGACGACATTTTGGTTCCAGACGCGATACGTGCTAGCTGTGCCAGTAGGTGGGAACATGGCCTTGAAAAGGCTGGCGAAGTGGCTGTTGCCGGGAGTGGCGCCGGCTGTAGGGTATACAAGTGAACGCCCATCGCCAAACTGCCCAATATACCCCACCTTGTTGAGCGTGACAGCGAGTGTAGGAGATAACGCCCCGCCCAGGCTATGGCCCGTAAATATAAGCCTGGATCCTGCAGGAGGTTCGAGCGCCCTCAACCAGTCGGCAAGCGAGCTCTGATTGGTCCCTGTCGGTAGCGCATTCGCGAGCGTGTACACAGCCTGAGCCGTGCCGTTCACAATCAACACTCGCTTCCTGGGCCTAATCTTAGGCTCAGGGACAGGCCGAACCTTGATTCCGCCATTGACCCATTCTGCTAGATTAACAATTTTGCTAACCGCGATATTCTCGTATATCCAATCATAAGACTCCATGGTTTGGCCGGTAGTGGCAGCGATAGCGACAACGTAGGCACAAGCGGTGGTCTCATCGTCAAACTTGAGAGATGGGTTCTTCGCGACGAACCAGACGTTGTCGGGTGGCATCTCCGTTGTCGACACCGGAATCTGCTGTGCGCAGAGAGGGAGGCCAAGATCTGATATTACCCATCACGGAAGAACTTTCAGTTCTGGTAGTTACTCACCAAATGCATTCCCGGACTCGGTGGACATGGTTCCGGCTAAAACTTAAGTTAATGGCACTTTTAACTACTGATATGCCATGTGACTCTACCGCCATATTTGAATTATTTTGGGGCGTATTTGTAGGGTATAGTTCTTATAGTGTACTTCGTAACGAACGGATGCTAGTTCGTCATGGAGTAAAGTAAGTCTCATATATAAACATAATCAATGTTGAGTCCGCTTGATGCTGCTGTCCCCTAAGCCACATATATTAGGTACAGAAATAACGCGGCTGGTATGGCCCCTAGAGCTTCCGGAACGAGATTCTCAGTAAGCGAATCCCAGATGTGGACGATCGTGGTACTAGAGACGCAGCCAAGACGAAGCGTGATCAACAGGAACAAGTGAGTGAATAAAAAGAATTAATTATGTGATTAAAATCACTTCGACGGTGCTAGACAGCTGAGCGGCGGGGGCGAGCAAGAGTTTGGTGGTTGCCTAACATTACGCTGCCGCATACACAAGCAAGCAGCCACGTTACTATCTATCAAGTTACAACCAACAGCCACTCATATGCTATGCGTAACTCGTAACCGTAAATAAGGATGGCAATGTATCAAGCACATGAAAACGTAAAATATCAAGCGAATCGTAGTAATACATTCAACCCGACCGCTGGTGTCCGGTTGGCTGTGACCCCATTCTCTATGTGTCAGATGCCAGCCATTATCACCAAAAGTATTGTTGTCCACATAATTGTCCCGTTGACAGTTTAATCATTTGCCTTATGCGTTACTACACCCGCATAACCTTCAAAATCATTCAACCATGTTTACAACGAGTCTGCCACAGCTCACCTGGTATAGCCCGCCCTCAAGAGCTGACACACCCACTCACATTCCCTTTCTTTGCACCCTTGCAGACGCCGTCGCCCTCTCCCCCTTGAAAGAGTGGGAGCCGATAACTCCAATCACCGGATGGGACCGCATACCGATTCTCGTCCGTTACTACTAGCGATGCTGCAATGGACGCAACTTTTCAAGTTGCACGCATACACTTTGGTAAATCGAGCCGCTGAATGGTTTAATGGACAGAGATGACAGTATTGTTGATGAAGAATTTGTATGCCATTGGTTCGGAAAGCTTATGTAAGACATGGTATAGTCTAGTAATGACCTCCTTGGTTCGATTTTCAGCTCACAGAACATACTCGCATTGAGATATTTATCCTGAGGGCGGAGCCCGGACTTGAGTAGTGATGTTGTCCTGTGTTTGAAATTGCCTGAATGCTATTGTGTATACGGTTTCGCTCTGGGTCCCGTGCTTTCGTGAGCTTCTCTGACTGCCCTATGCTCTGCTTTGCCTTTTCGTGTAGTGACAATCCGGCGCCGCAGTATTTAAAGGGAAAAAATAGTAGCGGACGTTCATATGCATCCATCAATCATAAAGCTTCCAAACAAAATCTTCGACAACAACACATTTCACGCCCATTCCCAGTTTCACTTATCCACTCCACCAACCAACCGACCCCTAACCCAAACCCTTCTAACATTCCGATCATCTCCACAGAAAAAGAACTTCTCAAGCATCGCCTTCAACCCATCCTTCTTGTCCTCCGTGTTCGCCCATAAACCTGGATTCTTGGCGTCGGACCTGACGTTCACCCAGATCGCGTCAAACTCTTTCCCGGGTTCGAGGGAACCGATTTGAGAGGTTAAGTTGCAAAGTTGGGCGCCGCCGAGGGTTGAGAGGTGAAGAAGGGTTGCGAGGGGGAGTGTGCGGTTTGCTAGTGGTGGGGTTGATGGCGCAGTGGTGGTGGCAGGGCAGGCGGAGGTGGAGGTGGAGGTGGAGGGAGGGGGACCGAACATTGCGATAGTCTTGGACGCGATACCTGCGTCTCGGACGGCGTCTAGGATGGACGGGGAGAATCCACCAGAGCAATCAGTGCCTAGTCCAACCTAGATACCATTCGACTTTTTAGTGAACGCAGGATAAAGTAACAGGATATAAAGGTCTGGCTCACCTTAATCCCCCGGTCCAGCATCTCTCCGACCCTCGCAACTCCGCTGTTCAGATAGAAATTACTCGTCGGGCAGTGGCTCACTCCCGCCCCGCATTGCTTCACCACACCCATCTCTCCATCACTCAAATGCACAGCATGGGCTAAGATCGTTCTCTCGCCCAGCAAGCCAAAATGTTTGTACACGTCCGTGTAAGTATCGCACTCGGGAAATAGCTCCTTCGTGAACGCGATTTCTTTGTGGTTCTCGGAGATGTGTGTTTGAATCGCGAGTGTGGGGTCATTGGCAGCGAGAGAGCCTAGAGAGGTGAGAAGCTCGGGTGTGCAAGATATTGCGAAGCGAGGAGTGAGGATAGGGTGGACCAGAGGCGAGGATGGGGAGAGCGAGCGGATGTGTGAGATGAGGAGCTCGGTGTCAGCAACGGACTGGGAGACGGAAGGTTCTTGGTATGGATCTGAGTTGCGGTTCATATTACATTTCTACGCGCGTTTATTAATTAGTGAGACGCAAAGGAAGGAGGAAAGGGACGAGGGGGGACGTACACCAACAAACGCCCTCTGACCGTGCTCGTGAACAATATCCGCAAGAACCTTCGTGGCCTCGAGATGCAGCGAACCGTAATAACAACAGGTGGTAGTGCCAAAATCCAGAACACGCTCAACGACGGATGTATAGACGCGTTTCGCAAAGTCGAGGTCGGCGAAACGGGATTCGGTGGGGAAGGTAATGTTGTTGAGCCAGTCGAGAAGTTCGTATTGTCCTCCGCTATAGAAAATGATTAGAATTTGGTGAAGATAGTGACAAGCTCAAGACGTACATTCCGATGTTAGGGAACTGGGGCGCGTGCTATATCCTCGTTTCGTTACAAAAACGCGAAAAGAGATAAGAAAAACGACTTGCAGTATGTGTGTCCACGAATCCAGGCATCAACCACTCTCCATACTTGAGCTCATGCACGTCCACAGTGTCATCTAGGACAACGCCCTGCTGGAGTGCGACGTTTTGAATCTCGCTGGGGTCGACATCCGCGACGACCCATTCGATAATTCCCTCTGGCGAAACGGAAAGCAAAGCCCGCTCGAGAAACTGCGCCTCATGTATCGACACAGGACTAATTAGTCCACCGTGGAAAAGTCGTCTCTATGCTCGGTGTTAGTCGCGTCCTCACCAAAGACGAGGAGAACAGCAGCACTCACGGTCGCGGGAGCCATGGTTGAGTTCGAGTTTTTCAGACACGCAAAAAGGGTCTATATATATCTATGGGAATATATTAGCGTTGAGCTGGCAGATAAGACACCGGCCGCTGTCTTCGGATTGACACATACCGACGTAAGAGCGTTGGCCGACGCCGCCCGGGGCCGGAAGCGACAGCGCCTAGGCCGTGGAGTCCGACTTTCGCAAATCTTTGCACATCGACGCAAACTGATTTAATTAATTAATTAATTAGTTTGCCAATCATGCTGGGGATATTTGCTATGAGTGAAACTTGAGGTGAAAGATGTGCGAGGTGGAGGTGGGGGATAAGCGTCCGAGGATTCTCCACGTGGCTGCACGGATCCCACGCTCCAATTGACCACCACCAGCCACTCGATGCAATTATGATACTCCTACTGAAGGAATACTTTATTACTTGCTTTATGCTCTACAAACCAGTAACACCAGGGATATGACTGTAGTGAACGGGACTAAATGGCATCTGACCTACCCCGCACTCCCAAATTGCCTCCGCCCATATCACGAACAACAAAACGACGATTCCTCAGTCAACAATGCAGTAGACCTCAGCAGCACACATGACTGGGGCTATATAACAAGCTTATTCGTCAGACTTGGGTTCCCCGTCCTCGTCCCCGGGCCGCAACTACCTCGCCAACATACCTCAAGAAACGATGAACCCAGCTCAGGTGCACTCGTACGGGACATGGCCCGCGAACGGTGGTGATGGAGACGGCGCTGGACCGAACGAGTATCCATTTGTATTTGGACCGGATGGGATGGGCGAGGTTCATGCTCAGGCTGAGGATCCACCTGGTGAGTACTTCCCCTCTAGTTTCTCGGCTCCCGCCTCGTTTGTGAGCTAACTTGAGACTTGCGCAGACCCCAATGTCTCATCCCGGCCGGTGTCTCTAGGAACTCCCGCCGGACGTCCAACGTCCAGCCCTCAACCGGTCAATACCGTCCAAGCTCAACCCACCTCGTCCCCCGCAAATTTGAACTCGAGCCCTTCCCCGACCTCGACAAAGGTTCCAGGCGTAGTTTCGTATGCAATACCCACGGTCAACACGCCGCTACCGGCTACGACGTCGAGTGCCTCATCGGCACCTGCGGTAGTTCACAGCTCGTCTCTGGCAGCAGTAACGCATGAAGCTATTCATTCGGACATCACACATACGACATCCGCAACCGAGGCGCCCCTCATCCTCAACACGCATCTCTCCCCCACTTTCATTCCCACCAGCACAGTCATCGACCCGTCCTCCCCTCCAAATTCAGCCCAACAATCTTCCGCTCTAGTTATCGTTACAATGGTCAATCCTTCTGAACCTCACTCAACCGCGACACTCAAACCTCTCCCAACCAACCCGATCTCAGCCTTTAAGCACACGCCAACCTTCATCCTGGTCCTCATTCTCTCTCTCCTCGTCGTCCTGGGCACGCTCTTCGCCTCTCTTTCCTGGCTCATTCGAAGAACGAAGCGTAAACATAACGATGATGATGCATGGATTGGAGAGGTGCTGACCGACGAACCCTACGGTTCCAATGGGGGAGGAGATGGGTTTGGAGAAACCATAGGGAGGAGGTATACGAATGAGATGGAGCAAGGGTATGGAGAGAAGGGTAGTGGTGATGATTTAGGAGAAGGCGCCGGACGAGCGGGCGTTGGCGCTAGGTGGACTATGAATGATGAGGCTCGGCCAACGACTGGGTACGGATCTGGGCCTACCACGTATACGAACGAAACTCTCGGCGCTACCCCTGGTCCTGCATATGGGTCGGCGCCCACCCCGAATCCCAATAGCTTCACCCGCTCCAGTCATTTGATCCTCCAACGCGGCGCACCTCCACCCTCCTCTGATTACGGGTACGGTCTCGACGGTGGGGGACTCACCTTCCGTCGAGACATACTCGGACCTGGATCGTATACCACTGCCGAGGATATCGTCACGCCCAACCCTCACTCACAACCCGAGGGATACCCGAATCCGCACGTCGACGCGAGTGTACAGCGTCCCGCCCCGGTGCTAACGACCTCCTCTCCTTCCCACTACTCCCTCACTCTGGACTCAACTAGGCCGCTAGCAGTGACAAACCTCATGCCGGGGGATATTTCTGGCCGTACCAGTGCTACTAGTTTCGGTCGAGGACCCGGATTGAACTTGAACCTGGGCTCGTCCGGACGCGCGAGGTCGCTTGGGCTTCCAACTGGGAAACTAGACGATCCGAACCCGTGGAAACGATACGAGGGCGTTGAGGGACGTGGGGGAGGCGGTGTTGTACCCGCACCCATAGAGAGGCAGCAATCGGGCGAACATGGAACTGGGAATGGGTGGGGTGCTAGCATTAAATCTGGCTTTTATTCTGCCGTAGGACGAATCGTCGGCAGTGCCACTCCCGGCGAGGATAGAGGCCCCTCAGGCAGAGAAACGCCCGTTTCGTCTCGAAGATTGACTCGTCCAGCCTCGACCGGCTCTTCTACCTCCAAGTCTTCCAAATCTACCATAAACGAGAAACATGAACCCGAATCCCTCGACTGGCGTACATGGCTCGAAGACCGTCCTCCTACGCACATCATGGTCCCAGACGAGCGAGGATGGATCGTCGAAGAGGAAACTACCGACGGGGCGAGAGGGAAGATTCATATCGTTACTGGAGGGCGCGACCGACTCCTTCGCCATCTCAACCCCGACTCCGGAGACACGGCCAGTTTCGTATCGTCCCCTATGACGATGTATTCTTCGGACAACTACTCCTCTGAAGGACCTGTTCTGAGCTCGATTGCTACGACCCGAGTGAATACGCTCGCAACATCGCGTCGGGATACAGTATCCACTCGAAGGAGTGATTGTCATAGAGGGCGCGGGCGTGGGCGAAGAGATAGGGAGGATGACGACGAAGAGGATAGTGGAGCGAGTAAGATGAAGTGTAGAGAGCTGAGCGCCGCGTCGAGTGACTGGGGATCGGAGAATTTGGCGCGGGCGTTGGGGATGTCGATGGGTAGACCCGTGAGGGACTTGGAGAGATCAGGGATGTAGGCGGATGAATGGTACAGTTCTGTATAGACGACAGGCCCTGTGTTGTATTGGTGAGAGTAGGCCTGCATTGTACGATTAGAGAGAAATACACTGTATTTTGTAGATTTATTATATGAACGAATGAACCCACCCGACTCTGAAGTAAAGATCTGCTTATTCGCGAGCTTTATTAATTCTATTCATATATATACACTTCGTTATCTGTGCTAAGCCTCATAATGGCAATTGCAATCCCCCTCGCAAGCTGCCGCCGATAGGGGTAACAACCAACTTCCCAAGTCTCCATCCCCACGGTGCTAGATCGACCGTTTGCCGAACGACCGAGCCACGTACACAAAGGTTCCATCGCCGAGTGAACACTATCCGATAATTTATAAGACTTGATAATGGATCGACGCGAGCTTGCAGCCACCCGATGGAAAACTGTTGGTATGGATATGGAATAGCCACACCGAGTTGACGGGACCGGGTTGATCTCGCACGGATAATCAAAGACGACTGGTCTTATCCCTGCGTAGCACTTCATAAGGTTCTGAGCTGCCAGAAGGTGATTTGTGATGTGCCGAACTGATACTGATATATATGAACGTCTGTGTGGAGAGTCTGTTGCCACCCCATCAGACTCACCCTCTACATTTGCGAATTTGAACAAAAAAAATATTAAACAAAAATGTTCTCCAGGACATTTAAGGTGAGTGATAAACTCGTTGTCCTTCTTTGGGGCGTTTAGACATTGTTGATGTTGATGGTTGATCCAACACCACAGGCGGCGCTTGATGTTTGGAATTCTCAACCAAACTCGAGCGACCACCATCAATCTCGGCCGAGCAAATCGAGGATGGAACCTGAGTTCGATATACCGTGCTCGTACTACACGGACTCGCCCCAGCAAACTCCTGGGTCACTCTTTACCGACGAACCCGACCAGAACGGTATGGAGACAGACATCGACGGATTGGCTTCGCAGCTAGGGGATACGGACTTAGACGACGATGCAATTGGCTACGAGGTAATGTGCCTTAAGTGACTAGGTGCTATATGGATTGCACCTTGACCATTGGTTTCCGACACCTTACACTCTGCAACTCCAGCAAGATGAGATTGGTTACTTCACCACGAATGAGGCAATCGAGATTCGAACGGTTTCCGAGAGCGAGGGGCCACCAACGGAAATTAACGTTGCAGGTATTTTTCTTTTCGTAAGGAATCTAGAGATAAAACCTCCACTAACTGAACATTTGCTCCTACTAGGCGCAAGTTCTGGCACCGCCAAACAAGGTAGGTGAAATACCCGCGCTGGTCAACATTGGCATTCATATCTGATTAATCTTTCGCATCGTGGGTCGTTACAGAGGCACCACTACCCCCTGACGTACATATCGTGGCTCATTCGACAACCTGCCAAGCGAATTTTGATGCTCTCGGGATTCTCTGGGGGGTCCAGTGGGAGGTCCGTCGTTTACTCCGTTACGTCATTGCCAATACTAGCTCTGACGGTATTATCATTTCCGCAATACTATGGTGATAATACTATTATCATCGCGTCAATTCCAAACTATCATTTTCGACGCTAGGTTGCCCGATTGACGACCGTATACCCAAATTTCAATTGGGAAAATGTCACGGCAGACTCGCTGATGGGTCTATGTGGACCCAACTGCGAAATGGCGCCCCTCACGGCTGAAAAGCTTCTGGTGGGTGGCCCCGAATTCACAGAGTATCGCAAACGAGAGCGCTTTCTCCGACAACCTGCCTTAATGTCGCCCTGGTAAGCCAGATCATTGTTTGAAACCGACCAAGACATCACCATTTACTGTTTCTTAGGGCCGAATACGACGTAGAAGAGGAGCTCATACGCAATGGAAACAATCCTTCACTCCTTGATTTTGGTGGAAAGGTGCAGCAACGCATACACCTAGCGGTTAGCGCCGCGGCTCCCTCAGATTCTGCACCCGCATTTGGAAATCTTCATTTCAAATTTACCATGGAGAGGCCCATCAAGTCGAAGTCGAGCCGATTCTCTCGTTTTCTAGGCTCTCGTCGGCTGGTAGAATGTCATTTCTCGAAGCAAGACGCTCGAAAACACAAGGACAAAATCATAGAATTTTTTTCGACAAAGAAACTTCTAATCAACGGTCGATTGTTCCAAGCATTTTACGGACACGAAGCCAAGGTAGAGCTGCTAGAGATCAACGAAGACTTTGGTCGAGAGCCCGATTCGCTCGTTGGGGATGATAAGAGAATGTCTCTCGAGGATTTCATTTCGTGGCACAACAATATTTCGCGTAACTCGAAGCAGTCAATCAATAAATGGGTCTCCCGATTCGCCCTTGGATTCTCGACGTCTCAGCCGGGCCTGGTCTTCGAGCCCGAGAACATTCACTTTATTGAAGACATGTGTGAGTCGATTACGAGCACTATTACGGAGATAAGCTTGACTTTTGATTGAATGCAGATGCGGACGGAGTTAGCGAAGAACAGGCGGCCTCTCACGAGATTATGACTGACGGTTGCGGGTTCTTGAACTTTTCTGCTCTCAAGACTATACAAAAAAACATGGCTTGGGAGAGTTTTCCAATCTGCGTCCAAGCGCGTATCGCCGGAGCAAAAGGTCTTTTTCTTCTACACCCCGACCGACCAAACCTAGATGACCCACCACAGATCTGGATGAGGTGAGTACGCATATATGCTGGTTAGTGAACTTGATATAATATATTAGCACTGGCATACTAGGTCAAGCCAGGTGAAGGTGAAATTAAACCCAGACAAAAAGAAGTGGTCGCCTTTCCATTATATTATGGATGTCCTCTCTGGTCCTTTTCTGCAGGATCCCTCCTCGATAACATACGAGATGATCCTGTGCTTGTCTGCCAATGGCGTTCCGGACGAGTCCCTTGCCGTGCTTTTTAAAGAGAGTATTCAAAAGGACGCTCGAAGCATTGAGCCTTCCAACAAACCAAACGGCTCTAAAATACTATGGGACTCGGTCTATAATTCTTGCCGCGTTCTTCAAACCCGCTTACGACAGGTGATATCGCCCGAGCTCCAGCGTGCTCAAGGGTTCTTACAATATGAAGATGACGAGCTCGATCCCGAGGCGGTGACTTCACCCAAGTGGGATGTTGGACCGGACCCGACGAGCGGAATGCCGGCAAGCTCCCAAGAGCAAGTTTTGGGCTGGCTGCAGGCAGGTTTTGCTCCGACCGATCCATTCGTGATGGAGAAGCTGGTCTATCTGCAAAAGAAAATTCTGGAGGGCGCTCTTAAAGTGGGTCTACGGTTCTTTTCTGACGCTTGATTCTCTTATCCTATTTCTTCTACGTAAAGAAATACCGTATCGGAATTCCAAAAAGTCTCCGCGCCTTCATCGTTCCGGGTGCGTGGTCAATCCGTGTGTCCCTATAGTTGAACTTCCGAACGAATAGTGTGACAGATCCACTAGGCGTGTTGAAGAAGAATGAAATATTTTTCGCGTCTAGTCAGCCACTCTCAGGAGACAACACAGGACTTAACAAGCATTCGGTCACCGGTCCTGTCATAGTAAGTGAGCGTGCATTACTACCATAGCGCTGAGCAAACCATGCACGGACCGTACAAGGTATCCCGAAACCCCTGTATCCAGATTTCAGATGCTCGAAAAGTATGTGTAACAGCCATCCCTCTCCGTCATATAACATTAATAAGTGGAATGGTGGTATATAGGTGATGGCCGTCAATAGTCATGAATTATGGTCAAGGGGCTTCTACGATGTCATTGTGTTCTCGACAAAAGGCACTCGCAGCTTAGCTAGCATGTTAAGCGGTGGCGATTACGACGGGTAAGTGCACAGATGGAAGAAACTCAGTATTCTAACGGATCTTCCCTTCCTATAGGGATACCGTGGTCATGATATGGGATGAGACTATCACGCAGCATTTCGTCAACTCGCACGAGAAATATTCCAACCCGACTCCCAGCTTTGATCAACAAAATTTTATCACTACGAAACCAATGCTGCGCGATCTTGTGGCGCGTTCTGAGCTTGATCGAGCGGACCTTATACCACGGCTCCTTGTTCCACTACTTCAAGGGATAGCTCCAAATCAACTCGGCATTTACAACACGTTTTATCGGAACTCAGCGTACGTCAACGGGCTCGACCACCCTGCGACTGCCCGCTTAGGTCACATGTATGTGTCAATATAATCATGCTATGACCAAACATCTAACCGCCCTATGTACTCAAAAATGCCAGGTTTACGCAGTGCCTCGACGCGGTCAAGTCAGGCATAGTTGTTAAGAAAGATGTCTTTGCCGCGGACAGGAGAGTCTGGGACAGGAAAGCGCCGCCGTGCTTCCCTCAGGAGCCGGAGAACGCTGAGTTCGAAGAAGGAAAGAAAGCTCTACCTCCTAGGAATTCACGTCTCTCGCGATTTATTCTAGAGGTATTGCAAGACGAAGGAGAGAGGGAGAAGAATACCTATACGTCGCGGCTAGGAAAGCTACGTGACTCGATCGTCGAGGCCCAGGACGCCGATATGGACCTCGTCCAGCCTTTCGAAGATGCTCGGAAGCGCGCTCGCACTCACAACAAGCAGGATGAACTCGATAAGATCATGGCCCATGTTGACAAATATCGCAAGCAGTTCGTCGAAGCCCGCTGCAATCAAGGGGAGTTCTCCTCAGATCAGCGACACGGGCGGAGGTTGAAAAAGGACATTACCATTGGCGAACGACAGGAAAGTGGTCGCGCAGTGTCCCACGCATACAATAGCAACCTGCCTCGCAACTTAACCATCTTCGACGACGACGCTGTGCGACGAATAGCCGCGTCCTATGCCTACGTTGTGGACCTTCGCAGCAGGAGATTTAACTACTGTTTCAGCGTTGGCTGGGCGGAATTGTGCGCGATCAAAGCCCGGGCCGCCGGTGGCAGCTTTGTTACACTGGCCCCAACGTACATTGAGACCATGGCGATCCAAAGGCGGATTGCTAAGGTATTTCAAGAGATGGACTGCGATTAAGATATTTTCTGCTCCGGTCTGTAAATAAATCTGCTCTCCCAATCCTTAACCATATGCCATGATGAACAACACACAGTGGCTGAGGCAGCGCATATACGATACTAAGGGCATGGGTATTTTGGTGGTGATATTTTTCAGCAAATATAAGCTTAAATGTCATTGAATTAAGTAACGATTGCTGAATCAGTTGTGCTGGAGTATGAGGACGTAGGTATTTGTACCTTGAAGTTGCCAAAGTTCACAAACCCAAGAAACTACTATATTAGAGAGTTGGCGAACCAATTGCTATCACAGCGAAGCGGCCCAAATTAATCCTGGGGTCGAGGCGTGGGCGAGAGCAAGCTTGAGCTGCCTCTTCTGAGGACGAGGCGGGTTTCAGCTCTGCTGTGGCTCGACCAGTGTCGATCCGCTGGTCACATGCCACCTGATAAATTTGTTGCTCAGGGCAGTGCCAATCTCACTTTGCTCCTCCCCGCCACCACCCTCCGTTTGATCGCCTTACGTTTACTCTCCATCCACTGGTTGCTGTTGTTCTAGAGTTTTGCAAGCTTTTGGCTTAAACTTACAAAATAGTGAAGTCCTAGGATGTGATTGCTCGCTCCTCTGTCGTTTGGGATAAGGAGTATACAGTCTATGAGTGGCGTTCTTATTTGTACGAAATCTATGAGGTCTGGTAGCTGAAGTCCCTGAAGGAAGCTTGTGATACATAGGTATTTGATCCCTATCCATACTACCCATACTAGCTACCAGCATTATTATAGGTCAACAGATTTGACCTGACAGGGGTATAAATAGCTACGGTGAGCGTAACGCCCTTCACATACTATTTTACTCGCTAATAAGTTGAACAGGGACAGAGAGTAAGTGGTTATATGATCCGTGGCTTGTTCAGCGAAATCTGAATGTGTCTTGGGTTAGAATATAACTTAGCGGGGCCTGTAAACTGAAGGTCAGTATCTGGAGGATTGATACACATTTGGCTGATGTCTAATTAGGCATATAAGTAGGACCAGGGGCAGGGTAACTATATATTTACGAATGCACTATGGAACTGGTCGACATATGCGTTAACTCTCTGGTTACGATGGTGTAACGTCAGCGTACAGGTTTGGTACTGCGGTAGTAGTGCTGGTGAAGGCATCGTTTACTTTGCTGGGAATGTAGTAAGTGTCCCGAGTTTAGGTCCCTATAAACTTGACTGATGCGCTAAGGGATCATCGACTGGGTGGCTTACCGTAGCGCACAAGGTCTCTGATGGTCTTATTCCGCTCTGTCTGCGCCTGGCGGCGACTTGATATTTTGGTTAGTTCATCTTAGAAATTATTAGTCCAATCACTAAGATTTAAATTGGTTGGCATTGCTCAGCCCGCGACATGTCCATTCTGATCTCGTAGGTTATCCTAAGTAGCATGCTCCTAGAGTGGAACGGTTTCCGTGTGGCAACGCCGTTCACAGAAATAATGACTCAACGAGATCTATACTGTATTTATGAATCAAGAGATGGAATTAATCTCATTGCTATCTTCGTTCTTCAATACTAATTGCGTGCTTTTGAACCCAAAAGCAAGCCTAATCCGAATATTTGACCCCACCTCGACCCCACCTCGACCTAGGAAGACCGGAAATCGCCCCGCGACGAGGTGGGTCACCTAATCCCCAGAATAAACGAAATCCGAGCCACCTCGACCACACCTCGGCCCGGGATTAATTTGGGCTGATTCGCTGTGTATTTGCTTTGTCAGGTTGCGAAACACGTGACTAGTTCTACTTGAGTTCTACTTCCGACGACTCGTTAAACGAGCATTTCGCCCATACAGATTATGTCAATGGTTGTTCATATTGAACAAATACCACATCAGATGTTTGGTGCAAGAAAAAACAGCAAATCCGCCCTGCCCAATCTTTACTCTCACTGCACCCCCCCGTTTGAGGCTCTGGATAGGGGAGTTTTCCGTAGATTTTGGGGTTTTATCGCAGCCTATACTATCCCCCGAGACACTTGAGTTCATTCTCCGGAGCTTGTTGAGTTGTTTGAACTATCTGGGTCATGGCCGACAAGTAGAACTGAAGTAGAACTGAAGTAGAACTAGTCACGTGTTTCGCAACCTGACTAATCAAATAGCAATTGGCTCGCAAACTCTCTAATTGCCTGGTCTACGGTGAAGAGACCTCGACTTGAATTTAGTTGTTACTTCTCAAGCTACGGGTAGAGCACACTGCTAATGCTTCTGTGTCACGTCACACAGAAGCTGCCCTCGGATGTTTACGTTTCTTTCAGGACTTCTCCGTTGAATTCGTAGATGGGACAGCCGCTACTGCACCATTTTGGCATGGGGCTGGGTCACTGGAGTGTCACTGGCTTTAGCAATTGGGAAGGCGCGATTCTCGGTCTAGTGCATCGAAGCTGCTGGTTGAATTGAGTCAAACGATCGGCAGAGTGAGGTTATCGCTAGCGTTTGTGCGCGTTTAGCTTAGTCGAGATCGACTAGCGCTTAATCTTTCAGCCCCATATCCTGGACGAGGTCAAGGTAAACAACAGCGGTATCCAAGAATTTAGTGTTTCAATATACGAAATAGATGAATACTCATCTGAAATACCCATTGAATAGGCGGTGTGGCGTCTAGGAGCAATCAAGAATACGATTTCACCTAACCATAAAGCGCTATAAGTATACCCTTACCACGAGGACAGTTGTCATTTCTTAGACGGAACATATTTAAAGAGTTAAGTGATGGGCAAGTGGGCGGAACCGATATATATAAACACAGTGTAAACGACCAGCCTCTGCGACGTCCTCTCTTCATCACCACCAGCCAAAGATGTTGTACACACCCAAACCTACCCTCAATCACAACCATAACACCACTCGAACTGCCTTTACGGCTCCCGGCCAAAATGTTTTCAGTCCGTACGTCTTGGACACCGATGTGGAAGCGTTATGCGCGGGATTAGAAGATACGGATCTGGACACGAGCACGTTAGGACCAACGAGTGTGAGTATCGTCAGCATTACGCCCGAAATTTTTGCTTATTACCATACTCTATGGTCCTTTGTTGGGTTTTGATAGGATGACGAAAGGGATTATTTTTCGGCCAACGAGGGTGCTGAACAACCGTGGGGCACCTTGGAAACGATGCTGCAAACTGAACACCACGGTGATAGTATGTTGTTTCGATTTGAATGGAGATTTTCACAACCTGAATTTTTTTCAATCAGCCCAAACGGTTCAACCCACTACTTCCAAATCTGGTAAGTGAAATGCTCCTCCTGCCATCGGTTCGAGGGGGCGCTGACGCCACCGTAACAGCCACGTCATTGTACACAGAAGAGAGCCCCTTACCCGACGATGTGCACTGCGTGGCTCACTCTCCGGCCCATCAAGTTGCACTTGACCGTCTGGACATCCGTTGGGGGGTACAATGGGAGGTTAGCCCTACTTCGCCGCCTTTAATATGTGCAAATTAGAATCCTCTCTTTGTTTTCCAATTGGATTTCATCTAGATCGCCCGCCTCACTACACTTTATCCTAATTTTACATGGGAACATGTTCCTATAGACACCCTCCAGCGTTTTTGTGGACCTAACATGCCGAACGCCTCATCTGTGGCAGACGGGTTCCTCGCCAATGTGCCGGAGTTCGCTGAATACCACAGGCAAGATCGCCTTTTCCGGCAAACTGCGCTGACGTCCCCCTGGTGAGTTGCCCCAGTGGTTAGATACAATCAATATAGTTTACGCGTGTATAAAATTTATAGGGCTGCGTATGACTTGGAAGAAGATATTGTCCGAGGTCACGGTGGCGACGCTTCGGTTGGCAGCTTTGGCGGCAATGTTTTGCAACGCATATATCTCGAAATCAGCCCGACTCCACCCTCAGGCGCTAGTGCTCCCTTTGAGGAACAATATTTCAGCTTTAAAATGCAAACGCCAATCAAGTCGAAGTCGAACCGGTTCGCGCGATTCTTAAGCTCTCGGCGCCTAATAGAGTGTCGCTTTTCAGATGAAGACGCTCGCAATCACAAAGACCGCATCACCAATTTTTTCTTGACCAAGAAGCTCCTTATAAATGGGCGACTCTTTCGCGCCTTTTACTCGCAAAAAACGAAGGTCAATCTAATCGAGATTAACGAAGATTTCGGCCGGGACCCAAAGCCGCTCGTTGGAGATGATAATAGGATGTCACTCATGAACTTCTTATCGTGGCACAATAATATATCATATAACTCGAAACAGGCTCCGAGCAAGTGGGCCACACGGTTCGCTCTTGGATTTTCGACCTCGCAACCAGGAGTCCGGTTTGAGCCCCAAAATATTGCGATCATTGAGGACATATGTAAGATATTAAATTTGGTATTTTTACGTTCGAGTATAATACTAACACTTACGCCATTTTAGACGCTAATGGAAAAAAGCGGGGGGGCGCATTGAGTCACGAGATTATGACGGACGGATGTGGCTTTCTGAATTCGGCCGCCCTCAAAATCATACAGACGAAAATGTCGTGGGACACCTTTCCAATATGTGTCCAAGCACGAATTGCTGGAGCTAAGGGGATGTTTCTATTAAACCCTGATGATGTTGGCCCAGACGAGCCGCCGCGAGTATGGATGAGGTACGCACACATACAATCGTATCTATCGGATTATAGGATCCTGAATATCGTGTTAGGTCGAGCCAGGTCAAAGTAAAGTTGCAAAATGACAAAACACAGTGGTCGCCAATTCATTATACCATGGATATCTTGTCTGGGCCATTTCTACAATACCCTTCATCAATTTCATCGGACCCGCTACTCAGCCTTAGTGCCAACGGCGTCCCCGATGAAACGCTCTCTGCGCTCTTCAGGGCGAGTATCCAAGAGGACGCTCAAAGTATTGAACTCATCACCAAACCACACGGTTCTGAGATATTGTGGGACTCGATCTACTCAGCATGTCGCGTTCTTCAGACTCGGCTTCAACAAGAGGTCCCCCCGGAGCTGCAGCGTAGCCAAGGCTTCTTTGGATACGACCAGGACGACCAGATCGATATCGGTATTAGCGCCCCACCCAGGTGGAGTGTCGAGCCAGACCCAGCGAGTGGAGCACCAGCGAGCGCCGGAGAGCAGGTTCTAGGCTGGCTAGGGGCAGGGTTCGTCCCTGGTCACCCCTTGGTACTACAGAAGCTATACGATATCCAGAAGCGCTTGCTCCAGCCCAAACTCGAGGCAAGTTTTAAACTTTCTCTAGGCCAAACGTCTTACTCACCTTTGATTAAAGAAACTTCGGATTAGTGTTCCGCAAAGTGCTCGCGCCTACATCGTTCCGGGTGAGTAGTTATTCATACTCGTGGAACTAGAGGTTATCGACATAGAGTGCAATTAGACCCTCTGGGTATTCTGGAGGCGAACGAGGTATTCTTCGCATCTAGCCAACCGCTTCAAGAGATCTCCTCTGGATTAAATGCGCAAGTGATCACTGGTCCGGTGATAGTGAGTCTGTATATGCTGGACATGTCGGGAGCTATGCTCTAACCACAAATTATTTCAGGTATATCGAAACCCGTGCGTCCAGATTTCAGACGTACGAAAGGTATGAACTAGTTTAACGATGTAAGAGGTTACTAATACAAGGTAACGCTTATGAAAAGGTCTTAGCAGTGCAGTGTAATGAGCTGTGGTCTCGGAACTATCTCGACGTCATTGTCTTCTCGACGAAAGGGTGTTGCAGTTTAGCAAGTATACTAAGCGGGGGAGACTACGATGGGTACGTGCGCGTCCTCTCGAGGAGGTAAATTACACCAACTCACATAAGATTTCAGCGATAGCGTTGTCATGATTTGGGACAAAGCAATCACTACCTCATTCGCAAATCCTACAAGAAATTATTCGCAGCCTCCGGATCACTTCAAGCAAGAAAACTTCCTGGAACCAGGGCCTCCGCTAAGACATTTAGTCGCTAGTGTCCGGGGGACCCCAGGGGATATACTTCCACATCTCCTCAAGCCACTGCTAAGCGGGATTGGGCCGGACCTCATAGGCCTATATAACACGTTCTACCGGAACTCAGCGTACGTGAATGGCTTGGAACACCCAACAACCATTCGCCTTGGTCATATGTAAGTGCTGAATTCACATGCGCAAAAATTGCCTAGGTTTAACATTCCAGCTGTCTAACTGCAGGTATACCCAGTGTCTCGATGCTGCAAAGTCAGGTGTTGTTGTAAAGGATGAGGTGCTCAGCCAAGATAGGAGGGCTTGGGACAAAAAACCTCCGCGATGTTTCTCCAGAAAATATTACCAAGAGGAGGCGTACGGTACCAAGCTCCCACTTGTGCGAAACCCGGCTCTCCCCAGCTTTATTCTTGACGTGCTACAGGACGTAGGAGAAGCAGAGATCCGTGCACATATGGACCTCCTTGGGGTAGAGCGGGAGAAAGCTGTTCAGGACCATCCCATCGACGAGGATCTCTGTAGGCCTTTCGATGAAGCTAGGGAGCGCGTTCGTGGGAATAGGCAAGGCGAAGCTGAGCTTGAACTAATCAAGGCGCACGTGAACAAGTACAGGGAGCAATTCAAGCGCATAAAATCTCGTCTCGGAAGGTCCGCCACAGGATTCAAACACGGAAAGCAATACCAGGGGGAAAGTTCCGCTGGCGAAGCACAGAAAGAATACCGAGAGGTTTCGAGGGCTTATACTACCGAGCTACCTGGGCGATTGACGATGTTCAGCAGTTTTGATACGCGTTCAACGGCGGCATCTTATGCATATTTTAAGGACGCTACTGCCTGTCGCTGGGGCGAGTATCAGTTCTCTTTCAGCGTCGCTTGGACAGAACTTTGTGCAATAAAGGCTCGGGTCCGTGGTGGTGCGTTTGTAACATATGTTCCTGAATTCGCCAACTCGATGTCGATTCACAAGAGATTTGTAAAGATGTTTCGTGATGCCGATTTGAGTAGATAATTACTAGGTGTAGATATGTTCTTTTTTAGCTTTAATATATCACAGTGTTTAGTTGGTGTCATCCAAAGTGAGTTTCTATCATCAATCCCCGCAAGGAATGGCTCAAATTATGAAGGCGAGTCTGCTCGACTGAAGGATGCCGTTTACTGGCATGACCAAACCCCGGTATGCATTGGGCGCTTGTCGCTTTCACCGAGGGCAGGTTCAGAGGGGAAATGCCCAAGCCCGAGTGGCGGCCATGAAGGTGCTCAATATAGGAATGAACTATGAAAAGGTCAGCAGCACAGTGGCACTTGTAGTGGTCCGCTAGGGAGCACAGAGTAGGTCACTACCGTAAAGAACCTTGCCAACCTTTGCTGATTCCGCGAGCGGCGCCACGTAGGAAGCAAATATATCTTGCCCAACCACCTAGTCATAGTAAGGGTTCAAATGGTCGTTTTGGCGGATCCAATATGACATACACGTGGACACGCAACACGAACAATCAAAGGGCAAGCTCGTATTCAATCCAATATAATTTACTGCTAGTTTAGTACTATATAGGAGAGAGCGTCCGTCCGGTCGTAGGCCTCGCGGGCATGTTCGGCTAGGATATTTCTAATGTGGATGTCCGTATAGCTAGCTGGGTCTCCAGAGGAGTGTGCAGCCGCTTGAAATAGATCACGCATTATTTTCTCATGAGGGGGGTGCCCGCATAGGAAGGCTTTGGACCAGGTGACTACCGTGTCACTTTTGTCTACGATCGTGAAAGACCACCACGGCCCCGAAGCAGCAATACCGATGATAGATATCTGCAGCGGGTGGAAACGAAAGGCTGCCGGCAGTTTTCGGTGGATATCGAAATACGCTTGGTGGAGTAGTGTATCTAGTTCGTCCTGGAATTTAAGATCGGCTGCGGGAGCAGGAGTCTCCCTTGTGGGAGGTGGTTTGTTTTCTATAGTGATGGGGATGTGCGCTTCGTGATGTCGAATCCGATAACCAAAGATTTCGTAGACGGGTTCTCCGCCCTGGAGAAGTACGAGCATGGCGAAGTCAAAAAGAAAGTATGTGTCTTGATTATGATGGGCGGGCCGTGTTTCAGTGCTCGATGGAGTTTTTGGAAGGCCAGAAGACGTGGGTGGAGGAGTCTTGGGGGGAGGGGTCTTGGGGGAGGAAGCGTGTACGGCTCGGATTCGGGTGGTGCAGGGACTTGAGAGCGTAGTAGCCTTGTCGTTAAAAATACATCAATTTTCGATGACCTCCCGTGGTAACTCGTGTCCTTGTCTTTCTTGGCTTTCTTGCGAAGACGCAGCGGAGAAAGCTCCTCATCAGGTTCGTAGTTGGTGGGCCCCGGAGGCGTGTCATCGTGAATGGTATTTCCTTTCCCTTTTGCTACGAGTGGGACACTCTCAGCCTTTGGGATGCCCCATTGAACAACAGGGTGTTGCGGAGCGCAAAGCAGCCAGCGGCAAGCTATCTCGTTACGCTTCTCTATTAGCTGTTCGCACCACGGTGCCCCTTGGAGATACTCGGTATTCTGACGGTTTGATTTGTATCCGATTGCATACTCCCATGCATCGACTAGGAGGGGGTTGCTGTGTATGAAATCTAGTGAACCCAATTCGACGTCGAGTCAGTGATCCAGCGAATAAAAATAGATCGTGTGTTAGGAACGTACCCGTCATCTCAGAGGTGCGCACACAAGGAGGCGACGGTGAAGGAGTCCCAAGTTTTATTTGCAAGATTGAGCCCCAGCATCAAAAGGAACTCAGATGATGCAAACAATGAAGTCGGCACCATAGCAAAGTCCAAGTAGTAGTAGCCCAGACGAACAATGAGACAGAGTGGCAAACCTCTAAATTTGCAGCCGGGTCGAGGGGAGAAGGTGGCAATCAACGCGCGGTCCTAGTTTGGAGTCACCGGTAGCAGGACGAGCAATTATTGGTGGCAAGAACAAAAAGAACCCGCCGTCAAAGCGGAGTTCAAGCTGACGGGTACGATTGGTGTTCACCTGACCAGGTCGGTGGCAAAGATTGTCAGTTGGATCACACCTGGCTTTAGTTCAGCACAGCCACAGCCAGGACGTTCTAAAGCTCCCCACCAACTTTCTGACCCGCAATGTACGGCAATATGCCAGAAAATACTCTCTTGGCCTATCCAATCACTAAAGAAGAGCTGAATATTCTCGCCGATGCTACTCCTTTCTCGTTTGCTGGCCATCATGGTTCTGGTATGCGGATAGCCTTCGAACTTTGGGAGCGATTCGAACTTATGGGACCCATCCGACTCATGTCAGCTACGATTAATGGCGAGTTTGGCATGGCCTACGTTCTTGGAGAAAGAGAGGCGGAACTTTCATCGATTCCAACGACGCTCTTGCAGTGGACGGAAGCTATCTTTGGTGACAAACCTCGTTGCTTCATTCTAGATAAGACAGTGGAAAACAGGTATACTGCGTTGAATGAGGATGGGGGCGAAGATGTTATGGTGATTGGGTCAGAAACCAAGTACGCAATTTCTATATCGGTTAAGCAAGCCTCTGATTTTGCCAATGACAGTTCCAACTTGCGGTATCGATTTAATACGAGAACGCCGTTGCGCTAGCCCCACCCAGTCCAGAACCGCTTATCTGTGAATCAACGGATCCCAACTAGCTGGACTCATTGAGAAATCATACGACTACGCTCAGAGTTCGAACGTCCTTGATCTTGGTTTTTTTCATCTCCCAAACTAAAACGTGGTGCCCATTCCTCGATTATTTGTACCATATTTTGATATTAATATGCACTCTTATGAGTCAGGATGTCGGTATTATACATGGTATAACTGTTCACTGTGTTTGTTGTTTGTCGTAGGTGTATTCGTGATGTTACGCGCGACGCTAAAATTACGAGATCTATAAGCGGTTTCATATCCGAGTTGTTCTCTCCCGTGATGTCGAGTCAAAATCCAGCTAAAAGACGTAGACGTTGAGCGTGGCTGCAACCAACTCGGGTCTATTGACATATGTTTATCCCTCAAACAAATCCCGACTATCTACTGAGCGCTTACGCCTCCCCAAGTCTGATTACGATATCAAATCACAACAATGCAAGCAGACTCCTCGCTTTCCACAGCATATACCTTCGATTCACCTGCTAGATCCCTTGCTAGCTACAAGAGGGCTAATGCTTGCCCGTGGCGAGAGATCCACATGGAATGACTCCGCGAGTATTTGCTCGCAACAACAACAACCGAATATCGCTGAGACTTCACAGATTTCTATACACCGGTTTACTTGTGTATCTAAAAGTTTCAGCAACTGAGAGTAGGATTTCATTCTGGGCGAGACAATTCCTAAGTGCGACAACAAAAGAGCTTGCATGAATTATCCAACAATTTGAATAACTACCACAGCCACAGACGGTCTGCTAAAAGACCCTGTACGCCGTTCCCATCCTCTCGTAACAGACCTCAAACATGCCAGAAAGCACTCTCTTAGCCTACCCAATAACGGACGAGGCGCTGAAGGTCTTCGCTGCATCCGCCGACCTTCCATTCGCTGACGGCCCCGCCTGTGCCACACAAATGGCATTTGAGCTTTATGATAGGCTCGAATACATGGGACCCCTCCGACTCATAAGTGCTAAAGTGAATGGCAAGTTTGGTATGGCCTACATCTTCGGAGAAGAAGAAGCAGAACTGTCATCGATTCCAGCAACACTTTTACACTGGACAGAGTATGCCTTCGGTGGGAAGCCCCGTCGTTTTATTCTAGACGACCCCGTGAAAGGCCGATATACTGCTCCAAACGAAAAAGGTGGCGATGATGTTCTTTTGATTGGGACAGAAATCAAGTGAGTAGATTCGCTATTGCTAGAATAATTTCTAATCCTACGACCTCGGTAGATCCAACCTCCAATATTGATTCGGGTTGGACCATTGTCAAGTTGGCTCCGTTGGTCACAATCCGACTGTCTGTGCGCCCAGGGGTCTGAAATTAAGTATCTGGTCATGATGCAAGCCCATACGGTCATTTCGAATTATGCGTGCCCGCCCGGTTCATCATCCCTAGCCTTCTTAGACACAAACTAGGACCCGGCATTCAATTTCTTATATTTTTGTACAATATTCTAATATTAGTGTGGTTTCGGGCAAGGAGAGACCTCAATGATCAGGATTTTATGACCATCCACTAGATTTGTTATTGATGAATATGGTTCATGAGCGTGGTTATGGGTTTGCGATGCAAGAGCTGCAGTATGAGATATATGGATGGCACTATCGTGTGTCATCCCGATCCCGATCCAACCAGAAGGCCCATGCGTTGATCATCAAAACTCTCTATTTGCCGGCTCTCGCTCTCCCGTGATACACTCCACCATGCCCGAAAGCACTCTCTTGGCCTATACAATGACGAATGTCGAACTCAATAATTTCGCCAATACTACCACCCTTCCATACGCCAATCGCCCCGGTTCTGGCTTGCAGATGGCGTTTGCGCTCTACGACAAGTTCGAATATATGGGACCTGTCCGACTCATATCTGCCATGGTTAACGACAAGCCTGGCATTGCCTTCGTCCTCGGGGAAGAAGGAGAAGACAAGCTGTCGTCGATTCCGACGAACCTTCTACAGTGGACGGAGGCGATCTTTGGCAACAAGCCCCGTAGCTTTACTCTAGACGACCCGGAGGAGTACCGGTACGTTGCGCCAGATGGTAAAGGCGGCATAGACGTTGTCCTAATAGGGACAGAAATCAAGTGCGTAGATTCCAGAAGACTGATATAACGAGTTAATAATTCTAATTCGTCAACAGTTCCAACCTAGAATATTATTGATTTGTGCGAGAACATCATCGTGTCAATTTCACTCTGTTAAAATCCGATTATCTGCGGGTCGACTCGACTCCCACACTGGTAGGGGCTCAAATGGTCATTTCCACAAATCGAACTCAATACAGCATCCCTAGGTTTTCCGTATGTCAAACAAGGACTTGGCATCCGTTTGTTGGCCCTTTGTACGATATTATGTTATTCATATTCTGTTATATTGGCTCGGATCCCGAGGGTATTGATACTGGGGCCGCTCACTGAGTTTGCCTTTGGTCGTGGGGGTGCTTATGGTTTTGCGTGTGCTGCCGCAGCTAGGAAGTATACGGATATCGAGATCCTTGGATCGTGCTGCCTGGTAATTACAAAGCAAACTACGGTCAAGAAGGGGGGCAGATGTAGGAGCTACCACCACTCGAGCTTGTTGTGGAATGTTTGTCCCTTATAAACAAATCCCGACCCCATCTGGGCGCTTACCTCCCCTCAGCTCTGATTACGATATCAAATCACAACACAAACCACAACCAGCCCCCTGCTTCAAGTCGGTCCCTCTACTCACGTCTGGGCCTACCATGGACGAAGCCGCCCACGCCCATCTCCACCGCGCAACTCTACGAATACTTCACTCGCACTCGTTCACATCTTCCTCCTCGGTCGCCTCTCACACGCTTACTTCTCTCTTCGCGTCGTATCTGGACCTTCTCGCGAGATCGTGCGCGGCGCGAGCGCAGCATGCTGGGAGGATAGGTGTAGGGTGGGGAGATGTGGTTGGGGCGATGGATGAGCTTGGGGTTGGGGTGGATGAGATGAGCGTTTGGTGTAAGAGTGAGGCTGGGGAGGTCGGGAAGAAGTATGTTGTTGGGGCGAAGGAGAGGGAATATGGTGCTGCTGCGATTGGAGAGAAGGAGAGGGGGAAGATTAAGGGGAGGGGTGTGTTGGGCGTGTCGTCGTGGCATGCGAATGGGGTGGGTGTGAGCGTTGGACCGGGTGTGGAGGAGGCGAGGAAGAAGGAACTGGTGGATGTAGATGGTACGTTTTTGCCCATATTTTGTGTGTTCTATGAGTGTGTAAAGCTAATTTTGATTCTAGAATTTGTCTCTGAAGGACTGGTGAAAGACCCTTCAAGTGCGATTCATCTTGTCTACGCTCAACTTCCTCCTTCACCTGTGGCGTCGGATGACGAGGATGAAGAAGACGAGTCAAGACCTTACGATATATACGCTCCAGATTCAAAACCACCTGATAGGGATATTCCCCCTGTTGCACTACCTCTCTCTCCAGTATCCAATAGATCAAGATCCTTTTCGCCAGGATCTCCTAATTCGAAACGCGTTCGAACAGAATCATGGACGTCATCTCCACCAGAACATATACCCGATTTCTTGCCACCTTTCCCATCTCTTACTACTCCTCCGACTCAGTCTTCACCAACTCGCACTATAAAATTACGTCACAAGTCTGTTGGGCTTCCTTCGCCCGATGGTTCAGACACTGCGACAAGTACGGGAGCGATACCATATGCTCGATCAGCTCTGGCGAATCTCCCAATATCTCTTCTTCCACCGACCTCTGCGCCAAGTGCACTTCCCCCACTCAACGCAAATCCTACATTAGGAACCGTAGCAGCGCCGTCTCTTGCACTCCGAGAGGCGTTCGCGCAATATACCACCGGCCCCACGGCTCCGTTCCCATTCCCAACTACTATTTCCGCGTCGGGCCCGGGGGCAGGTCCGGGTGGTCAATCGACAGGCGCAGGTGGAGGGAACCTCGCTCGATCGAGAGCCGCACGGGTACTCGCGAGCGCACTTAGCCAAGCCTTCGACGCGTCTGATTCATTGTTCGGCGCTTGGGGAGGCGTGGAGGCGCGTGGTGCGAGTACAGGAGGAGAGGGCGTGCCTGTCTTGGTAGATGCCCAGGGAGAATTGATGATAGGCAAGAAGGCCCAAGATAAGGCGAGCGCGCTTGCGGTGAGCGGAGCTGGTGGCAGGGTGCTTTCCAGGGAAGAAGACGTTCAAAGTGTCATGGGTGCGTATTATTCTTTCGTTCTAGACTACAGGATCTGACGTGGTTTGGGTATAGGATACTTCAACTCCCCCTTGCTGCCCCTTGCAAGGGCGTTCTTGGCTCCTGGCGTGCTGCACAAGACCACCCGGATCATCCCTCCCCAACCGCTGCAAAACAATTCGGACATGCAGCTGATGTACTACCATCTCGAACGGGCCATCCCCGCCCCTTGGTCTGTGCATGTGCCTGAAGCAGACGGTGGTCCGGTTAAGGACTTGACAGACGGAAAGGGCGGTGCGGGAGAGGGCGTATTACCTGATGCCAAGCTGCTCCCGACCTGGGACTGGCCCGAGAAGAGTTCCGAGGGCGTACTGAACACTCGGCGGGGGCGGGGGATTGTTGGAGGTGCCCCGGTGGGAAACCAAGGTCGGGCGGGGAGCGTGGCTGGGGTATGATCTACCGGCCTTGGCTCGGTCACGAGCGCTCGGTTGAGGTCTAGCCCGGCTCCGAGGCTGGGATTCTGGTTGGAGGTGGAGGCAGGGGCAGAGCAGCAGTGTTGCACCTTCTAATCGAGCCTTTGTTATTGCGCTGGGTGTACGACGCTCGGCGCCGAGCCGTTGTGATTTGTATGATTTGCGGTGGCGGCCTTGTGGTGGGGTTCAGGATTTGTTTGTCTATGTTATTCTATACACTTGAACGTCAATACATATTACGTCGTTGACCTCACAGCTAGCCCTCGCGCAAGCAACCACCACCCCACTTCACCCCACCAATTCACGAACATTATGCCGAAACTTGGCTCTGTTGAAGTCGCCCCAGCCACTAAAGGCGAGTCTGCCACTCGCCGCGCGTCCATTTCCTCAGAGAAACTCGTGGAGACTCCTGCCGAGGGGATCGCCACCGTTCACGACATTCTCCTGTACGCTGCTCGCACTCATGGTTCCAAGGACGCTGTCGGCTGGCGTAACATTGAGAACATCATCGAGGAGCAGAAGGACGTGACCAAGACCGTTGGAGGCAAGCAGGTCACTGAGAAGAAGACCTGGAAGTACTTCCAGTTGAGCGACTATCAGTACTGGTCTTTCACCCAGTTCCGCGATTACTCGCTCGAGGCTGCGCGTGGCCTCGTGGAGCTTGGCGTGGAGAAGGGCAAGGTGTTCAACGTCTACGCCCAAACTTCGTGAGTTCACTCGGCACCTTCCGCCACCAGATGCTTATTACTCTTGTGGCATAGCGTCAACTGGCAGCTTATGGGCCACGCCTGCGCGGCTATTGGAACCCCGATCGCTACTGCTTATGATACCCTTGG
>JANWGL010003954.1:0-11817 GCA_025200755.1 Ceratobasidium sp. C01 | reverse complement strand
CGTCTCAGGCCAACGCTAGTCGGTTTAAATTAGTGTTGATGCCTCTTTGGCCGGCCGTCTCATCAGACCCTGAGCGCTAACCAAGGTGACGTCACGAGGCTAAATCGACAACCACGTTGCGCGCTCTCCTTGCTTTCGGTCACCCAATCTTTTGACCAACAAAGCCTATCTCCGCTAAACCTCCACCAATATCTTGCCCCGGACCATTCAACCCCGCGCATGCCAGATGCGAGAGGACAACAAGGATGGTGAGGTCACGTTCCCTTCGCGCCACGAAAGGCTTCAAAGGCCTAACATTCAAACGGAAAAGATTTGATGCGCCTACTTCACCTCCTTCGCCTGATCAACGTGAGCACGCGGACACTTGCACTTTGAACGAACAAATCAAATGGTGTGGGTGTATCCCTTCCTGCCGGCCTATTAACTGAGAATCAGATACAAGCCCGGGGATGGGAAACACCCTGAGCACCGCATCCGCCCGCTGCGTACCGCGATGGTGGGGGTTCGGTGGGAGTAGACCGAGGGAAAGGTGTGGAGGTGGATCTCGGATTTACGTCGGCGGGAGGGGCTGGGTGCGATAAACTCAATGAGAACCAGAGACGATGAGGATGATAGGGGTCGAACAGGAGAGAAGTGGGCTAGGACGCAGAGACGGCTGGGGGGATATATTCTCAGGATCCCTGTTGGCGAGTCTCGCCATCATTTGTCCTCGCGCTGGGGTTGGCCAACGAACGTTTGTGATAGTCTAATCGATATCGGCGTCACGGCTTTCTGGATTCCATGTGCGTGAAACGACTCCTACTTCTTGCTTATTATCGATTCTCTGCCCCGAAGCCTCGAGGTCTAAATTCTCGATCTAACTGGCCGAGTGGGTGGATGCGTGCTCGTACCCTCGTCTCATCAATACTACCTCTATCCAATCTAGCACCCTCCAACCTCCCATTGCTTGAGTACTTTGGTCAACCGCTCGGCAACTGGCTCGAGATCCAAGCCCTACTCTCGGATGAGTTTGTGGGCAATATTCGAGGTGACAGGATAGATGTATGCGCAGTATTTTTGAAGGGATGCATTAGGAGGCGCCGGTGCGGTTCCTTGATATTGAAGCGCCCTCTAAGGAACCTTAGCCGCATAATATTGTGTGAGGTCAGCTGCATGCGGACACCCTTCGAGGCGAATAGCGATGTTAGCGTTTGCACGCTGTGCAGATTCGAGAGACCTTGTTGTGAATCCGGAATTCGAGGACAGCATGAAACACGGATATGGTATGCTCGCTTCTGGAAAAATTATCAACGCATTAGCGCTGTCCCATTTGTACCCAGCCGCTTGCACTCGAGCCTTTCCGGGGTGGACGGCAAATGCCGGTAAGATCCAATAAAGCAGAGAGATGAGCGAAGCAATCGCACGTAGCGAACTCATTGGCAGTTTTGTGTTTTCGATAGCACAGGCTTGATGTTCGTAAGTCCTCGTGGTAGGGTACTGGCCGTGTGTTGCCGTCGTATATACATAGCGACGATCGGATAGCTGTAGCGCCAATCCCCTTCTCCCTTTCTTCCACTGGTTCATTCACAACTTGACTAGCTAGTTTCACGCTGCCAGCGGGCTGTTTATTACTACATCTACACTCGCGGGTACAAGTAAGTGTCTCGTTTTGAGTATTCCGAGTTGCAGTCGACATTAATTGTAACTATCGTTAGATACATTGACCCTATAGTCGATCGCGCTTTGCTCGCACTCAACGGCAAATTTGCCACATATTGCTCCATCCTGTTTATGTCGAATTTCAAGTCTTAACGAGCTCCTCGTCGACCTACAGCCAATCAACCATGGAGGGAATGTTTTCAGCGCTTAACAGTCATTATACCGCTCGAGGTCTCGTGAAGCAAAGCACCCTATTAGTGAATCAATATAATGATACAGGCAATCCTGAATACGTGGAAAAGGCACTCAACATCTTGAACGAAGCTATTACACTCACGCCTCTGGGTCACGGCTACCGTTATGCTGTACTGAGTATGCTCGGTCTTTGCTTCCACACTCGATTCGAACATCGTCACAACCTTGAAGACGTCGACAAGGCAATTGAATACTGGCGTGAAGCAGCCAATCTATCACCGGCAAGCGGCAAGATGTTCATGCTTGGGTTCCTTGGAAATTCCTATTCTCAGCGATTTGAACGGTTCGGTCGACCAGAAGACCTTGAACGCTCGCTTTCTTGTATCGTTCAAGCGTTATTCAATACCCCTTCAAATTCCGGGTATGTTTCACACTTGTTCAAGGAGCTTGGCTGTTCCCTTTGTCTGCGATCCAGCTATCTGAAGGATGTAGGGGATATCGACCACGCTATCATGTGCCAGAGACAGGCGTTAATTGGGACTCGTCGTGACAAACAAGATCCAGAGTCTCTCAGGGCATTAGGAACCTCACTGTCTGTTCGCTTCGAGCATCTGAATAGAGCCGAGGATATCAATGAGTCGATCAAATATCTTCGTCTGGCGGCCAAAGCTATACAGGGGACAGGGGGCGTGAGGAAGGCTGTTATTCTAAACAATCTTGCAGCCTCACTCAGCAACCGATACAACCACTCGGGCGAGCTTTCTGATCTTGACGAAGCCATCCACCTATTGCGGCAGTCCACTGTGAACAACCCGGTTGGCCAGTCGAGTAGCGTTGAATACTTTCATAACCTCGGTGAATTTCTCGCCACCCGATACCACCGCCTAGGAAACCTGGAAGACCTTGGCCAAGCCATTTCATACCAAGAGAAATCTCTCTCAGCCAGCTCCTACAATAGCCAAATCAGGAGCTACCTCACAGGTAGCCTAGCGATGAATCTTGTAGAACGCTTCCACTGCTCGGGGGACCCACTTGACCTCGATAGGCCCATACACCTCCTCGAGGAAGCAGGCGAGGCTCCCCCAAATGACCTTTACACCAAAGAACGTCTTCCGCGGTTAGGCACTGCGCTTTTGGCGCGATACCAGGCTTATGGCAAACTTGAAGATGTCGAGAAAGCCATTGCCTACTTGTCACAGGCAGTCCAGCTTTACCCTTACACCAACACGGAAAAGGCTACGATTCTGGCATACCTCGCGAACTCATATATGTCTCGTTTCTCGCGCCTCGGGAGGGAAGATGATCTCCAGAATGGGATAAAAGTCGAGGGTGATGTTTGCTCTCTTCTTCCGGAAGGTCATATAAGCAGAACTGGAAGACTCATCCGCTTAGCCGGGGCACTTATGTTGCGGTTTGAGCGCTCGTATAACCTCCCGGACTTCTGGGCGTCACTGTCGACCAGCCACCAAGCGGCGCTTCAGTCGTCAGGAAACCCTGACCATAGGTTGGATGCCGCGCGATTCTGCGCATTGCATTCAATGCCAATCGACAAGGCATTTGCGCTGAAGAATTATGGCTTGGCAATGAATATTCTCCCCCAGATTGTGTGGATGGGAGCCACTATCGAGCGCCGATATAAGAACATCCTTAGCATAGCGTCAGTAGTGACCGAGGCAGCTGCTGCAGCGATTCGATCAGGGGAATATGGGTTAGCCCTCGAGTGGCTCGAACAAGGACGATCGATCGTGTGGCAGCAAGTACTCAAGCTTCGTACACCACTCGACGAACTGAGGGATCTCAACCCTGTACTTGCCAGTAAAGTTGAGGAAATCGCACGGCAGCTAGACCTAGCAAGCATGGTGCGACCTTCGAGCCTTGTAGCCCCAAACCGCCCTCCCGATCTCGAGCAAGAAGCTCAGAAGCACCGTCGACTAGCGGAGCAGTGGGACCAAGCTCTAGAGCAAGTCCGCCGCGTCCCAGGCTTCGGCGATTTTATGCGTCCCCGAAAATCCGCAGAGCTACTTCAGGCTTCCCGTTTTAGCGATGTAGTCGTCGTCAATGTCCACGAAAGTAACTGTGACGCTCTTATTTTACGCTCAAATTCAGACAAGATCATGCATGTTCCCCTTTCCAACTTCTCTGATAGAAAAGCCGGCGCCGCATATAAGCAGTTGTCTCACTTGCTACACCGAAGGGGTGTCCGCGACCGCGGTGCAGTACAGACAGGACCAGGAAATCGAGCGGGATCATTTGAAAGTATCCTATCGCTTCTTTGGCCAGATGTCGTAGAACCAGTACTACAGTCTCTCGGTTATAAGGTGTGTACTTTATTGAGGCATCATTCCCTTATCGTTTCATATCTTTACCATAGGAAACCACCTCGGTGGGAGATGTGCCACACATCACATGGTGCACCACTGGTCATCTGGCGTTCCTTCCGCTCCACGCCGCTGGATGCTACAGTAAGCCACAGTCACGGGTATACAAATATGTCGTCTCATCCTACAGTCCAACCCTGAGTGCCTTGCTCGCTTCTCATGAACGCCGGAACAAGCGCAGGTTCCAAGGGATCTTGGCCGTCGGTCAAGCAAACACACCCGGCTTACGACCCTTGCCAAATACAAGCGAAGAGCTTAATTGCATTAAGAAGCAAGCTGAAAAGATACGATACACACAGCTCAATGGACGTAATGCGACCGCGACCGCGGTGCTGGAGGCGATCGAAAGCCACAGCTGGGTCCATCTTGCCTGCCACGCCAAACAAGATTCGTCGACACCGACGGCGTCAGCCTTTCATCTCTACGACGGTGCAATCAGCCTAGCAACTATCATGCAAAAATCATTTAATCACACCGAACTTGCCTTCCTGTCGGCTTGCCAGACAGCCAAGGGTGATGAAACACTACCCGACGAGGCAGTTCACCTTGCAGCTGGGATGCTCATGAACGGGTTCCCCACGGTGATAGCAACAATGTGGTCGATCCAGGACGAGGACGCACCGCTTGTTGCAAAGGAAGTATACGCCAAGCTCCTGGAAGGAGGAAATCCAGATAGTAGCCGAGCAGCAGAAGCACTTCATGTCGCGATGGAGCACTTGAGAGAGAAAGTGAAAGAGAAGAATTTCACGTCGTGGGTCCCTTATGTGCATTTCGGGATCTGATTACATTTCCGAAGTTATATTTGTGATTAACATGTTACCCTCGTCCTGTTTACTTGTAGTAAAAGAGAACAAAGAATGGAACATATTCTTGAATTGGATTATACATTTGTTCAGACATTACGAAAATTGCCGCGAGGTGGCGGGATGTTCCCAATCGCCGTCTTTTCCAGTCAGAATCGGGTTGAATTTTCAGGTATTTCGCGGGATTAGAATGCGATGCCCATGTCTAAGAATCTGAGGATAGAGTAGGCCCGCCCGACTCGACTAGTGACCAAGAAGCTCTTGCAATACCCTTTCAGTCTGCTACTGTTCCTGTGATGGACCTTCGGTGTTTCTTGGTGTAACTAAATATGAGATTGATCAGCCATGAATATATATATCTCCCTAAAGACTTAAATCCCGAACTAGACGAGGTGTGCTGCTAATCTTACTGTAGAGCCCGGCATACGACATATGCCGGAACAGAAGGGAAGCAAGCTACCTTCCGCAAATAGCGACTATCAAAAGGTCAATCTCCGTAATCATGAGGCTAGTGTATCTTGCTTATTTTTTGGCGCGAGGGTGACCCTCGTAAATGATTCGCTGTGTGGGTTGGGTCATGCGTGTATTCACGACGCCGCTGCTCCCGGGGTCATAGGGCTGAATGTGGTGAAGTCCGCTTGAGCATTTGGAACAGGAGGCCCTGCTGAGAGCGTAATGCGGAATGTCATCGATACTCAGCTCGGGGGTGGCAAGCCGTGCAGCCGTATGTGCGGAGATGCCTAACCAGGGTGGCATAATAATCGAAGCGCAAAGAAACTACTGCTGTGTCAGTGCGTTCTCAAGTCGGTCATGAAGCTGGTGAGTGGTATATAGAATAAAAACGAGGACGCACGACAACCGCAATGGTGTTTTCGGTCTCGGTCGCTTCGACTCGTAAATCAGGGCCTGAAATCCACCGAGACTTGAACAAATGTCAAACATAGCCGCGGAAATCATCGAATTGCAAGTCATCATAAGCGACATCCAGTCGGAAATTTAAAGCCAGTCGTAGATTACTGCAGTTTGCTAAATGTCATGCACTCGGCGCTTGAGAAAAAAGAAATTCCAAAGACCGCAAGACTCACCAATACAGCAAATCTGAGCGTATCAAGATGTAATAGCGTGCGTTGTGATCGCACATTCAGGGCGCGGGACATGGTGCAAAATACAAAGCGCATATATGGTATGCTGAGGACGAAACCGCTCGCACCCACCCTTCGGAGTGTTTCATTTACAACTCAGACATGTCTCACGCTATTGTAATGTAGCTATATCCGTCTTTTAGCCCATATGTCTGGCTTTAGTTTCACATAGTCTATTAAACGTACTGACTCGCGGTTCTGAAGCTACAGGCCAAACAGTCCGCAAGGATTTCCTCTGTGAGCGGTTTAGTCCAACGGTGTACATCTTGGTGTCTAAATTTTTGTACCGAACCATTTCTTGGTGAACTTGTAGTTCACATTCTACTATCTGTCTCTAACACTTCTAGACCTACAATATTCTGATATATGAACTCGCATTGCACATTTGGCTCATACACACTCCCAAAGTAGATTAAACTTCACATGGCCACCTAAACATCCAGCGATGCGCCACCTTCCACCTCATGAAACTGTGCGTCACGTATCGCATCGTTGAGGTTATCGATGAAACGCCAGTATCGTTTCACATATACCTCCATCCAATGCGACATATTCTCGCGCAATCCATTCCAGAAAGGCCACACCACGCGCCGCAGACTTGGAAACATCAAAACCATAAACCTACGACAAAGAGCTTAGCAAATAGTAGCCGTAATCATTGTGTTAAGTCGTACCTGGCCGCTTGTTTTGCATCTACAAGATCCGAATGATCTATGCTCGATACATTGTTCTCCAAAGTTTCGAGAGGGGCGGTGTACGAGCACCAATCCGAAGGCAGATGATTGAACGACAGCTTTAGACTCAAATGTTTAAGTTTGGGCAGACGAGCAAACCAGTGCAGACTTTGCATCGGTATATTGAAATGAGGAAGGCGAAGTTCGACAACGGACATACATGCGGTTTGGAGGCCGTGCATAGAGTCGGGATCGAAGGAAAGGCCCGAGATCGAGACGTATTCCAGTTTCAGTTTTGACATAGCTTCCAAAAGCGAAGAAGATTGGACTGTGTATCTTGAGCTTGATCTCGGAAAGTATGCCAAGGGTTGGCCAACGTCGTAGCTGAAACGCTTGAGGGTGTACGTGTATCGGAGGAGTAGCGGCAGCTGTTGAGAGAGCCAGTCTTGATGCCGCGTAGCCCTCAAAAGACGATAACTCCAAGCGTGGAACCATTGACTGACACTGAGAGAGATTAAGCGTTGGACGAGTGGCCGCACAGACATAATCCCGGATAGACTGACATGATCAACCTCAACGAGCGATAGGTCCACTAATGCGGGAAACGAGCTATCGGGTATGGAAAGCCGCAGATCTTGGGGAAGCGGCTCACAGCCTTGGAGATTTAACTTCCGAAGGTGGGGAAGTGCGCCGATGATTGCCAAACCTCCAAGATCAATAAGCCCAACGCTGCCAGTCAGCTCGCGCAGATGAACCAGGAACCCGAAGGATTGAGGCGTCGGGTTCTGCCAAAGTATGTCTAAGGCATTGCCGTCGTTGCCTTCGTTGACAGTGCAATTAGGATATAGTTCGAGTCGTTTCGTTCGAGGGCACATGTCTGAGAGAACCTGCAATATTCTCGAGGTGGCAGGATAAGACACAAACGCTGTCGCATTCAGCTTCTCGATAGGAATGACTCTCAGTTCTACTAATGTAGGAGCAGCCAGTATCTCGATCCACATCAGAGCGTCAGAATTGTCGTGCGAGTCGGCGGTTCGCATAGTAATCGATTCTAGCTTGGGAAATAGCGAGCTCTGCTGAGAACGCAGCGCACATCGGTGCCGGTATTCGTCTCGGAGGTTACGAGAGGAGCGACCGTATACGCGGAGATGTCTGACGAATGGGGCATACATGTCAAAACGCGAAAAGTCCACGGCTGCATCGGTCTGTTCTTATATCAGTCGAAATCGGTAAGTTGCCTGTAAAATGGAAATGGGAACTTACCATAGCCGCGTTGATGTTGCCCCGCTCAGTCGCTTCGACCAGTAGATTGGTCAGGACCTGGACTCCGTCGAGGTTCGCCCAAACATGCGATACAGGCGCAGCGAACATTGACTGGCAAGTCAATATGAGTGCCATCCAGTGGGAGGCTTCGAGCAAGTCGCAAACGAGGTACAGGACATCGAAAATAAAAAGAGCGTGAAACTGTGGTTGAAGCCGCTGGGCCGAAACTGAAGGCTGCATGGTCACTGAAGGAGGTGGTTTAGCTTCTGAATTTCTGCGTCATGGTGATTTGCTTTTTTAAATGGATGAAGGATGGAAAATAGAATTACCGGAGACCGAGTCATAACTCAGCATGGCTCGCGGGTTCTTATGGCCCAACTCCAAGAGGTTGCCGGGTGGCAAGTAAGGTGGCAAGTGGAATCGAACACCTCAAACTAATGTGGGTAGAGTCAAGTATTAGTAGGGATTGGAAGTAGTTTAACGCCGCTTCGACGATGGGGGTCTTGATCTGAATAGATAATTTTATTGTGGTAGCGCAGGTGCTTGGGACTTCCGACAGGCTCCCAGATGCCCACTCACGAAAGATACAGTTCCGATGGCGCGTTCGGTCCCGAAAATCATGCGTCCCGTAGGAATCCTACGGGACGCTGAATCCTAGGTCTATCTACATCCGGAAGGAAGATACGTTAGCGAAATGAGGTTAGCTCTAGAGTAATCCTCATCCAGGATGGAATATCTTATGGAATGTCAGGCGGTTCTCCCGAGGCTCACTGCTGGTTGATCTTCGACTACATCTTCTACGCCAGCTCAAGGACTCAGTCGTGAGATTCCTCAAAATGGAATTCAACTCATACTGTCCCTGTAGAAGCATTTTTTCAGAGATACAATATAACAGAAGGTCGTCATAATATCTTACTAGAGGGTTTGGTTAGTATGAAAGAGCAGTATGATTGCTTGAGAAAGTTCCTGGTGCGACCTAAACTATATGCGCGCCAAGAGTTACAAACATCTTACGTAAGTCGCGTACCGCCTAAACTTACCTAATTGCCCATGGATACTCTCCCAACTTCAACCACGACCACCTGCACTTCGTTTTTGCATCTAATAACCCCACCTACTAGTTCGTTTCGCCCATATCTTTGAAACTCGCGTTTAATTCTATGGCCCAGCAAATTCCTACTCCCGCAAGCTCTGCCTCAAAGCGCTCGACGTCTTCGGCGTTCCGACGGATTTTGCTCATCCCTGTATTTGTCTTTCTGTTTTACTTGTCGTTCAAGTATTATGTGTGGGCCTCGACGCCTCCAAAACCGGAGATTATTTATGCGGATCGGTGAGTATTAGTTTTCGCGTTCGTCACGTGTAGGGAGGGGAACAGAAAATAGAGAGGGAGGGGAAGTGGTTGAGAGAACCAGGGAGTCAACAGAAAAGAGCGTTGCATTTTTTATACGATTCTCCGCAGTGAATGGTCCTAGACGAATACTGATACATTTGCTTCATGTTAGGTACTCGGACAAGTACAAGTTTAGGCCAGCCGCCTCACCTATCATTACCGAAAAACTGAATGACGGACGCATTCGGATTCGTGGACACGACGCGCGAGACCTATAATAATCCCTACGAGGTTTTCGCGCGGAAAAACCCCGTCTGGTCCATTTTGTGACATTTTCGCGTTTACCATCATTGGAGTTTGGGGCGTTACCACTTGGAAAGCTAGACACATTGTATCTATCATAGTTGCTTTGCTATATTTTTATACTCTTCTATAGCTGTTGCGTGGAATGTCACTAGAAAATGAACCGTGACAAAGCTTCGAAGCGTCACCCCTGCTGACCAATCCAGGAAAGTGGTCCGTGCGCATGCTGTGATTGGTTGATACGTCACATATGAAGTTGCGGCAAGACAAGGTCACTCCTGTCCCCCATCACGCCCTCCTCACAAAGTCACAGCTCGAACCGAGTGACTGCATACATCCAACTCCCCCAGTATGCAAATCAACAGATGTCTTTAGTTATTTGTAAACTCATTCCATTTTTTCTAGCTCAACCCGCTTCGCATTCGTCCCACGCCCATGGAGGGCCAGCCTGGGACGCCGGATGGACACCAACACCCCCCGCAACCTTATGACCCGAATGTCGCGTCTACGAGCACCGCTGGGCAGCAGCAGCAGACGACTCCAGATCCAGACAACTCGATGGACTGGCAGGACGTGACGTTTATGTCCAACGAGGCCGACGAGGTCATTCCTGTCGACGAGGACGAGGCAGCGTACAAGCGCCGCAAGGCTCGCGAACGGCAACGACGCAAGCGCATGCGGGACCGTGCGAATGGGATTGGGCGGAACGGGCAGCCTGCGACGCCGCGCAGGTATCCAGGGATGGACGTCGCGCAGTTCGGGGGCGCGAATCCGTGGGCGGATCCTCCTCCGGACCCAGCAACATTGGCGGCCATGTCGCCGGAGGAGGCGCGCAAGGAGAAGATGCGACGTGCAGCGAGGGAGCGGCAGCGCAAGCATCGTGCGGTCGTGCGTGCGCGTAGGGTGGACGAGGATGGTGACGAGCGCGCGGCGGCTCCGGTCCCGAGCACAAGCGCTGGCGCGAGCGGTGCAGCAGGCTCATCGGTCCCAGACGGTGCGCCTCCGGTGGGCGCGCCAGAGTCTGTGGATGACGTTCACCGTGATACGGAGATCGACCACGAGGACGCGCCGGCTGTGCCGTATGACCCACAGCCTCCGACGTTTGCCTACTATCCACCTCCGATGTGGTCAACGAATCCATTCGCGCCTGGCCAATTTTTCCATCACCCGCATGGACCATTCGTGCAGAATGGCCAGATGTTGCCGCCTCCACCGCATATGATGCAGATGATGCCGCATCCGCCGCAACAAACGATGAACCCGATGCAAATGCAGGTGTCGCCTGGCCCTGCGCCGCCTTCGCCTTCGCCCCCGCCGGCTGTTGCGCCTTCTCCTGGACCCGGACCTACATCCACACCTGGACCTGCTCAGACTCCTCCAACACCTGCTCCTGCGCCGGCTCCAACTCCAACTCCCGCGCCCGCGCCTTCTCCTGCGCCGGCTCCAGTTGTCACTCCCGCGCCAGCAGCAGTCTCCGCTCCCGCCCCTGTTCCAGCTCCCGCGCCACCCTCTGTCCCAATCCCAATCTCTCTCCCGCTCCCCGGACCGATGCCTCCTCAACCTCCAAGCCATACGCCCGGCCAAACCTTCGCGACAATCCTCTCTCTCGCCCTAAACAGCTCGCACTCTCAACTCCTCCGCGCACACATCATGCAGCAACTACGCCTGACTCCAATGGACCTGGCCGAGCTCGAGAGTGTGATCGCGAGGGCGTTTGATTCATGGGATTTGGAGGTTGGTCTTTAGGTTCTTTCCTTCTAGAGGGAGGAGACTGACGGATTCTACTTTGGGGTGCGCGTGTGTTGGTTGATGGTTGTTTACGTGGTGTGATGATGGGACGTAATTGTTGATGTAGCGTGGTGGGAGTGAAGCTGTAGGAATGCAGTCTGTGCCGGTGCAAGTTGTGCCAGGCCCGCTTGGGCCGATGTTCCAACCGCCACCGGTGCATCACCTGCCTCATCAACATCATCAGCCTCCGCCGCATCAACCTCATGTCTCGACTTCGGCTTCTTCTCAACCTCCTCCTGCACAACACCCACAACCTTCGACCCAAGCTTCGCCGTCAAACCAGAGCCAACCGCCTCCAACGCC
>JANWGL010003945.1:0-21846 GCA_025200755.1 Ceratobasidium sp. C01 | reverse complement strand
GGGAGTAGATAGGGGGAAAGAGGAAACATGGGCAGTGCCAGAATAATCGCGGTTGATGAAGCCCCGGTGACCCACAGCGCCTCGGCGCTATGCAATCAGAGAAGCTCCACCACCGAAGCGTAGCAGAAATGAACGAGCGAAATGACGAGAGCACCTCTCGTACCAAGCGGAGCACCTCGATCGCCAAACGCAGGCCGTGCTGCACATAAGAATAGTCATCAAGTAATAAAGTGTCGTGTCCGTAAAAGCGTCGAGTCGTAAAACGTAAAGATCATCAGTCGTAAATTCGAAAAAGATATATGGGCGTCGAATGTCGAGCGCCGGTTGGATAATGATTATGAGCCCGCCCATGGGACGGATCTCGAGATATGCGGCCGCTGCTGGAACGAGCCGAGAGTATATGTTGGGGGGCGCCGGGGGGCGGCGGCGCCAGAAGTCCGGCAGTCTCGTCAGATGTCGAGGGGTGGGTAACGCCGAGCGCGCGACGATTACCGGACGGGGTTTTCGGGTTGTAGGAGGATAGAAATGGGGATAGGCAAGACCAGAACCAGACTATTACGAGAACGAGTCGAGAAGCGACGAGAGACAATACACGACGTCAACAGCACCCAGGCCCAGGTAGCTGCGACGCACGACGACGTCCCTCGGCGTGATTAGATGAATATAGTGACCAACGAAAATACGAGTGCGCGTGTGTGCAGGGACGGAAAGCATAAGAGTCCAAGCCACTTTTGTTCGAGGGCAGCGGCCGCCGGGTATTAGGAGCTATGGGGGCGGCCGGAAAGAGAGGCATGGGGGAGACGGGTCGGATAAAGAACGAACGAAACGAAACGGAGGCACAAACGACAAACCAGACGGAACGTATATCGGGTCCGTCTACTTGTCGTCTGCACTGATAAGCTCCGTCACGATTCGCGCAACGACGTTGACGGCCGCAACAACGGCCGGACGATGAGACTCAGCCACACGAGGAAGCACCTTCTGGGCGAATTTCTACACAGAAAATAGGGATGAGTCAGCGGACATCATTGGAAATCAAAATTGTCAAACTTACGTCCGGGTGCCAGATGAGAATGGCAGCACGAAGCCGCGCACGACGGCTCTTGCCGTTCGAGTGGTGCGGTGACAAGAGGAAGGCAGCGATGTTCTGAGTCGTGAGATCATGGAACGAGGACGCAGTGCCCAGGACCGGCCATGGGACGTCATAGAACGTAAGATTCGACGAGAGGGGTTTGCCCTTTGTCGGCTTGGCGTCCTGGAACCCATTGTCAGCCACGAAAAAACAAGCAGAATAATCGAAATCGCTTACCATCAACTCGGCGCACGCCTTTTCGTATGTGACCCACGCATCAGCGATATCCCTGTCGCTCATGTTGCTGCGTGCGCGGTCCTTCTCAACACGATCGCGAGCGTCCTTGGCGTCGCGAGCACGGCCCTCACTCTTGGCCCGCTCCCGCTCACCACGCTGCTCCCGATCAGAGCCGCGATCATCCTTGCGACCCCTTCCATCACGGCTCTTCTCGCGGAACCAACCCTGGTACCACTTCTTGCCGTCCGCAGAGGGAACGCCGGGGTTGTGGGTCTGACTCCGACCCCGCTCATGCTTGCGGGCGTGCAGCTTGCGCTCCTCCTCAGCCTGCGCCTGCGCTGCCCTCCGCAGCTTCTCCTCTGCCCGGCGGCGATCCTCATCCTGCTGCTTGCGCGCGGACTCCTGGGCAAGACGCTGGCCCTCTTCGAACCAGGTCTGTGCTTGGGCCTGACGCTGGCGGTTCTCCATACGCTTGAGGGTGGCATCGCGCTCGGCGATCAGGCGGGCCTGGCGAGCGGCCGCGGGGTCCATGGAGTGAGACTGTGGCTGAGGCATCGATTGAGAGCGGCTCGCATAGCGGTCGTCCTCTCGCTTGGTAGATCGGTAGGGGTCCTGAGATTGCGAGGGGCGGGACATGGAAGTCTTGCGGGAATGCGAGTACGCCTCGGGGGCGGCGGGCAGGGGGTTTGTCGAGCGCGGCGCGGGTACGGGCGCAGATGCGGCCGCGCGGGGGACAGGGACAGAAGAGGAAGAGCGGGGGACTGGGCGGGAAGAAGAGGACTGCTGGGTGACGGGGGCAGCGGCCAGGCGGGACTGGGAGGGGTTGTTTGCCTGGCGGTAAGGGTAGGTGGAGGTCGGGTGGCCCTTGGTAGGCGTAGACGCCGGGGTGGCGGGCGTGTAGTGATATGCGTACTGCTTGCTTGGGGGAGCATACTGGGTGTTGATCGCAGTCGGGTACGAGTTGAAGCGCGGACGAGCGTCGGCGAGAACGTGAGCCATTGCGGCGGGGGAATGGGGGAATGGGGCGGAGACACGGTTGTGTAGGTGCGGGCGACGTGGGCTGCGTTGAGCTCGTGTGTCGTCGTCGTTGGCAGGCGCACAACGAAAGCACTCGTGGGGGGAGATTCGGAGGCAGGCAAAGGAACTCTCACCCGGCTTGTTAATGGCTGGCCGAATCGTTTTCATCCGGCGGATGCAAATGGTCCCTGAGCACAGACCACGGTGGCTTGACACAACAAATCAACTCATTATTCTCCTGCTTTTGCCGTCGAGTCAGTCCCTGCTTTACTGAGCTGCGCATCATCGTGCAGTGTGCAGTAATGCTCGCCGGTCTCGCCCTCTCCACTGAACAGCACAGGCTCAGCGTCAGAGAGAGGCTAATCGCCCATCTGCGATCACCCCAATCAGCTGCCCCAACCCATTGTTTCCCTATTTCTCCTCCCCCCCGGGTCTCACGCTGCCCATCGTCAATCGTGTTTCGCCCAGCAGCTCGTCCGTTACCGGGCACCGTATTGTAACACATATCTCCGGTCCCGCCGCTGCCCCGGGCTGTAGCTTCTCCCCACAAATTCTCGTCCCGTCTTCTCCCAGCTCTTCCCCTGCTCCTCGCCCGGGCTTTTCTCGCATCATAGCTCTTGTATTCCTCATAATGTTACGTCACATACACCCACTAGGCTCCACCCTAGCCGCCCTTTGATCGTCCCCGCATGCCCTATCCGGAACCCGAACCTTAATCCTGCACGCGACCGCTTTCTTAAAATGACCATGTGATTCCGGACCATGCCGCCATTAGCTTCTGCCCTCGATCGAAATGAACAACGGACAAACACTTCCCGCCCTTTCATTTCGTCGGGCTTATTCAGCCCATCGGGTAAGGCCCAGTCAGCCGCACGTTGATAACGCGTGTCGTATCGGCTTTGCGCGTCCGCATGTTCTGATCTCACCGCCGCCCCCTGTTCTCTGCGCCACGCACGACGGCACCACCATTTGGCCACGCCTCACCCCCCGTTTGCGAGCCGTTATCAGCTCGCGGATGTTCGCACACGATTATCTTCTTGATGAAAATCCGCCGCGCAGCGTCTACGACCCATCCAGCAGAACCAATTCACTCGCCTATGACACACGAGGCTGCCTCGTGTTCCACCGTTGCCGTATATCATATGAACACGGGCCTAGGAACCCACGGCCCGCGATAGCTAAGGCTCGGGAACGCCCAACACGATTATGGGGGCACGAGAACGCGATATCAGGGCGCAACGAAGTCGATGGGTGACGATTTCACTTTCGCGCCAGGGTGCGTGTCCCACTCCACAGTGTTCGAAATTCCTGGCCTGGCCATCGAGGGACTCGCTATCCTATTATATGACCACGCCAGGCAAGTGAGTTTGCGAGACCTCCAACCGTATCTTGTATTGCATCAGCGTTCGAGTGTGCCAGCGATCCTGTCCGGCCTCTCACCCTCGGTCAGAATCGCCACCCCCACCCATCCGGGTTGGACCTCGCGCCCCCCAGACGTAAGACTGACATACGACCCCGCCTTTTCTCGGACTCGCTCCCGACGGCCGTAATCTGCTACACTTTCTTGATGTACATCATACACTTATAGTAAACCACCCGCATCAGCGCAATACATCGCACTACCGCACGTACAAACCACCTACTCGCAGTGCATGTACATAAATCGACGAAAACGCCCATGGCGTAAATTACCTACGGCGTGGTACTTTCGCACACTCATCAGCCTCGTGTCGTCGATCTTCCTAGCGTCCTAGCTTCATTCTCGCGATCGCGCACCCCTGTGGAACCTCCCATCACCCTCCGAAGCGGAACACCGATGTCCAAAAAGACATCTCCAGCGCGAGACAGATGTCTCCCTTTGGACTCCGCCCCGCTTTAAAACACTGGATTAGTATAAAAACCACGCAGACATCTCATTAAACCTCGATCCGCGCGGTCCGCCTGATCCTCAAACTCTTAGACTTTTCCATTCTTCGAACCGGGGTGACATGTTTTAATTCCGGGGTGTCAGTATGAGAGTGAGCTGGCACACGACACGTCCAATTGTTTTTGCGCTGGCAATTGGCACTATACAGTTCCACCCGACGGAAGGACCCTATCATCCGACACCCCAGCCGAAGACACAAGGAAAAAAATTAATCGGGCAAACAAGCTAGCCAAGTCGGACTAACTGAATACGTGGACGCTGTGAAACGTTCTGCGCTGGCACATTTGAGTCCCACGTCCGGATCGCAGCGCCATGTGAAAAATCGGAGAGTTAGGTCCCACCCCACAGAGCGGAACACGTGTAACGACGCCGCCGCGCGGAACCCCATCACGACAAATACGTCCAACATCAGAGCCCCAAATATTTACCCCACACGACCCACGCTCAGGCGCTCAGGGAGAACCACGGCTGATGGGGTGAGAAGCAGGGCGCAGATCGGTACACGTGTAGCAGCGTCCACAGGCGGCAATTCTGCTTGGCCCCGTAGCGTAGTGACCCTGTTTCGGTGTATGGCAACGTATGGCGGTTGTAGTGTCTCGAGGGTATTTGTTTGTTCCCCCGAACCGGCAATATGAGATTTTTTCTCCGCCGTAGTCTATTATCCAGTTGTAGCTTAGGTGCGCTAGGGAGTGGAGATACGGAACGTTGCGCAGGCTACGCTTATTAGGTAGCACATAGCCTGACTCGTCGTTGTTGTCCAAAAAATCGTCACACAAGCCCCCGCCTAGCCCACAATAAACAAATCAGTTGATTTTTGTGCCACATATCACAGGGCGGTAACTCGGGTACCACAACCCAACCGATTCACAATTCTATACAGAACTTTCGACGCACACACGTCACCTACTAGACTCCCGTCTGAAACACTCTAAAATTTCACTCCAACCTTCGATGGCGCCCCGAACCGACATTAGCGTGCGCGTTCACCCACCAATCCGTTGCGCAGCGGGCGAGTCAAGCCCGGGGAAGCACCGACTCCGAGTAAGCCGCGGGGGCTAGTCGTTCTCCGTGGTGGGGGTGTCGGTGCCGTTCCGGCCATTCGGGTGGCTAAGTTACAGCCACACTCGCTTTTTCTTGCCCTCCACAATCCTCCGAAAAGCAGGTCGGCTAAGGATGACTCGTCTGATTACGACGCTAGGGAGGGGGAGAATTTTCTCGAATGTGCGCGGGTGTGGTGGAGAGTTGGAGGGGGAGGTGGAGGGATTCGTAAGTCCGGGCGGGAGAATATTTGTCACGGGCGGGGGTGATTTGTGAGCCCGATCATTGTACCTGATTTGTTGATCGTCTCCTCTAATTAGTCACGTGCCTCTACCGGATGCTATTTATTCTTTTAGGAAGTGTGAAATGAATCTGTTACAGATACTGTGGCTATCCATTTTTGAACCGGACAAGGGAGCGTTGCGAAGGCGAGTTTGCGTTATCTTTGCGCAACGTTTACCTGGTGTCCAAGCCTAATTGGGAAGAATCGTCCGATAGCTGCATTTGAAATTCGGGCGGGTGCAACTTCTTCCCAGAAGGCTTGGAACAATTTGGCATGTGACCCCACGCACTTTGTCGGGCCTCGCGCTCACCGTCCAACCACGAATGTATGTACATAAAATAGAAGAGAATAGATATTTCGATGTCTGGCTTTCGAATGGCGGTCTTTGCGAAGCTTAATTCGCATGCTGTGAGGTCGGAAATTGACGCGCGAGACCCGGGTTTTTACTAGGAAAACACAAGCGCCGAGCTCAGGGTCCAGGTCCGGGGAGCTCTCGCAGAGACAGTATCGGCGTCGTCCGCGGCGCACATCGATATTTCTGTTGCTGGAAAGTATCTAGACTTTCTGTGGTCCCAACATGGACTCTTCTGACGACTTGAGCGACTATTTCGACGACTATGGCTCGTTTGATATCTCTGAGGAACTTGCTCGCATCCTTGATGCACCTCTCGAGCGACCGCTCTCTCGTGGTGACTTAACTTATGGCTCTGATGCTTACTGCGTGAACTACAGGGGACGTCTGGGACTCAAATCTAAGGCAGCTACTGGACACGAACCATACCCATGGCAGCTAGATAGCGCTGTAGCTACACACCTGGGTCGTGATGTCTGTATTATCGCCGGCACTGGCTTTGGAAAAACCCTACCTCTTGTTATGAACTGCCTGTTGGATCGAAATCTACTTGTGTGGATCATCTCTCCACTTAATGCACTCGGGAACCAGCAAGCGAAGACATTTCGTGGCTGGGGCATCAATGCAATCGCCGTTAATGCAACTACTAACTACCCGGGACTCAAAAAGGCACGTAACCGCGCATACATTCGTGAATATGATACAGGTAGCTTATTTACATATTATAACACACTAGGATGTACTTGCTGGCAAATACCAAGTAGTGATCTCATCGATAGAGGCGTTTACCGACACCTCGCGCCTCCTCCCCGTGGTTAAATCACCTGAGCTCGCTAGCCGTGGCAAGCAGGTGGTCGCAACTGACGAGGCGCACGTCGTGGTCAAATGGGGCCTCCACTTTAGGCCAAAATATTCGGTTATAGCGTACCTGAGGCTGTTGCTCACCCACAAGACGCCGTTTATCGCGGCAACAGCGACTGCCAATCAACTCATGCGGGAGGCTATTAAGCAGTCACTACGGTTTGGAGACGACGCGCTTACTATAAATCTGGGGAACCACCGACCTAACCTTGCGTATTCCGTGCACCGTTTGCGACATGCGGCTGCGTCCATCAAAGAAATACTCGAATACTTCCCCTCGCACACTAGTTTCCCCGACTTTACCTTGATCTTTGTCGACTCGCGCCCGCTTGGCCAGCTTATTCTCCACATTCTTCGCCAGCATGTCATTGCTGGAATTCGCTGGCAAGTTCAAATCTACCACGCGTTTCGCTCCGACTCTGTGAAGGAGGTTCTAGCGGCCGGGTTCGAGCGAGATGATGGGTTCCGGGTGATGGTGTGTACCGAGGCGCTCACCATGGTAAGTTCTCTATGCACTAGGTGGCGTATACTAACTCCTAGGAAGGGTGTGGACTTTCGCAAAGTCTCCCGAGTTATTCAAGTGTTGGCTACAACCGATATTGAAACGTGGATTCAGCGTAGCGGGCGTGGCGGGCGCGATAGTGCGATTACATGCGAGGCAATCCTACTCGCACAAGACAGCATGTTTGAAGATAGCAAAGAAGGTCAGAAACGGCTTTTGAAGTCGATGAAAAAAGAAGAACCCGTACCAGCAGCCAAGCCTATCAAGAAAGTCTCAATACCGGCGAAGCAAACGGATGGATCGGTTGCGCCAAAGGCTAGGCGAATACCTAAGGAGTATACGGAAGGTATCTTGCGCTTCATTAATACTACCGGATGTCGAGTGGAGGTACTGGACAAAGAGTGCGACAACCCACCGCGTGAGGGTGGGACCTGCGAGTGCGATAACCATCGGCGCCTGAGAAACGAACTCACTTTCCGTGAGCGGATGGGGGATAAGTGAGTACAGATGATAATATTATTTGAAAAGCTTACCATCGGCGAAAAGGCGAAAGGCCCAGATGGAAGACGAGCCTGGCCGTGACATTGGGGCTGTTATTGAGGACCACCTTGCGCTTGAAGACGATCAGGAAGAAGACGACCCTCGGGTTGACCAGGAGGACGATGGCACACGGGAGAATCCAGATTGCTCCGATAGCGACGTCGAAATAATAGGAGACCCCTCAAAGCCAGTCGCGCCTCCAAAGCTCCAATGGCGCCGACCAGTGAAGCGAAGACTATATGCGTCTGCTTTGACCGAGTGGTGTGATAGGAAGTATAATTCGCCCGAGTGCCGACGATGGAATATTACGAAAGACTGGATTCTCTCTAAGAAGCTCGTCAACCTAATTGCTAGACATCCGGAGCTTACTAGCGTTGAGGTACTAGCGACCATCCGGCCCTCCTGGATTCACACTGAGAGATGGGGTGCAGAGGTAGTTCAGGTCGTAAACGAGGTTACCAAGAAGCTAGAAGACGAGGAACGCGCGGTAGAGGAGAAGAAGACTCAAGAGCGCTTGGCCAAGGAAGAACGGAAACGGCTAGCAGAGGAGAAAGCTCGCTCCTTAAAAGAGGCCAAAGCACAGAAGGCGATCGAACGGGAGAGGAGAGCCGCAGAAGCACAATCTAGTACTCAAGAACCAGCTCCTAAGCGCACTAGGATCTCCAAGTTTGCTACCAACGAGGAAAAGTTGGCCAGGAAGAACGAGCTATACGCAGCAAAGCTGGCCAAGCAGAGGGCGAAGACTAGGGCTAAGAGGGCAATCAAGACCGAGGAGCAGGATATCCCACAGGCTGGCCCATCTGGAGTTCACAATGCGCCAGTGCCTATTGAGCAGCAAATCACTTCGCTTGCTGCCAAGGAAGAGCTATTGGACGAACATGAACGCCTCCTCGATTTCAGCGATGGATCAAACCTGCCTCAACAGGCGCCTGGCCTTTCCGTTCAACTCCCAATGACGCCGCATACGCCCATTCAGCAAAGCTTTTCATTCGTTATCTCAACAAAAGAAGATTACAACGTCCAGCACCAACAGCCAACGCCAGTATCTCCACCAAAGGTTCAATCACGTGGCCAGCAACCCACCGCTGAAACACCCTCCGCACTGCCTAGAGTACGACGAAGGCCGAAGATGAAGGTTGCGAAACAGGATGTAGATGAAAATAACACACCTAACTAGGTGCTCCACGCACTGTTTAGCCGATGCCGTCTCTCTTCGTACGTCCCGACATCTTGTTCTCCCTCGTCAGGCTCATCCATTCCGTAAAACAGATCCTCCTCGTCTCCTTCGTCCTGGATTGTGTTGAGCAGATGATTGATACCTGATCGAGATGTATTCGCTCCAATATTATGACTTTCAATCCTAATCTTGTCGATTTTCTGTTCGATTGAAAGGTCCCCATCCTGAGCAAGCTCAAGGGTCGACGCATAGCTAAAATATTGCACCCGCTCGTGAGCCAAGTCGTCCAAATAGTGCTTCTCTGTAAGCTTTAAAAACCCGGCAGCATAGCAATCTTTGGTTGGTTTGTCTTGCTTGTTGGCCGGCTGGCTAGGGTCGTATACATGGAGTTTCAGTTCCTTGTGTCTCGCCATGAGGAGTTTGACTTCGGGCTCAGCGTCAGGAATGTAGTGTTTCCGAGTCCTGTAAAAGTCGTGGAAGCACTCATCCATATGTTGGACAATTGCAGTGAGAGTAGGTAGAGCAGGTGCCCACACGCTATGGGACTCCCAAGTACAACCTTGAGGTGGCGGACCGTGTTCCTGCTCAGAGTGGACATTAGTTGTAGTCTGTTCAACATGGCATATACACACCTTAATCGCAAGGTTATTAAGCTCTTGCCTCAAATCAAAAGCATAGAATGAGTCTGCCTTTCCTCGGGTGTTCAGTACCCAGCATTCATCACGAATCAAGTCACTATATGCATATATTTAGCTAGGAAATCGAGGCGCGATAGAGCACTTACGCAACACCCGGAGGAGCTTCATACTTGCGCCAGTGAAGTACTTCCGCAACTTCACGAGCATAGTTACTAGCTCCGGCTCCCAAGAAGAAGATCAAAAGGGACGGGAGAGTGTTCTCCATTCGTCCCACATCCCCATGTTTAGTAGAACTCCAAACCTCATGTCGGAGCAATAGATCCCGGTTAAGTGTGATTGCGTTCACAAGAGTCGGATCGTCAGAGTATGTCTGTACTGCTCTATTAGATGCTCGTTCCTCCCATATCTTCTCGGCAGCAGCATGGATATCGTTCGGGCTTGATTTTTCGACCCAGTCAAGAAGCTCCTGGATATTGCTAGTGTTAGTCGCCCAGAGCCAGAGCTCTCGGATGCGAGCAGTGGTTGTATGCTGGAAGAATTCATGGAGAGTATGGTAAGGAGGTCCTCGCTTTTTGGTGGGCTTTGTAAGACCGGCCCTCCCCAAAGCTGCAGCATCCTTAGCTAGTCCAGAGGTGGAGCTTTCAGCGTAGTGGTGATAATATATACTACCCGAGAGATTCATGTCGAGGTGGAACCAGCCAAAACAGAGCACCAGATGCGACAGCCTCTCTAGAGTACTAGTATCTTCAGCCTTCATACGTTGCAGCATACGAAGTCGCTGCATTGTGAGAGAGTCGCCAGCCCAAGGTGTAACCTGGCTAGATGCCCATCGCTCTAAAGCCTCCGGAGAGTCAACGCCAAGTTGGCAAGGTACCTCCTTAGTGAGAGTATTGTTCCCCCCATAGGATGCTTCTTCCAGAGGCTTCGTCCGTAGCATAAAATGCCGGTTGCGATGATCGTGACCATGTGGAAGCTGATGAACAGGTGCGAGAGGAGCGATAAGTTTATCGCGTCGCTTATCCATTATTTGCTGCGACTTTTTGGCCTGTGGAATGTCGAACAAGTGGTCAAGTATGTTGGAGATGGTGCGGTCCGCTTCGGCCAGGAAACCCGGCGAAGTAAAGATATCTTCAGTACGGAAATAAGGCATCTTGTTCTGTCGATACAAAGCTACAATCTTCGCATTGTTCTCGTTCCAGAGTGTTGGATTGCGTAATAGCGACGCAGCGCGCTCGGGGTCACGAAACGGAACGATCGTCATAGCTGTACCGTTATCAGTAACGGTCAATTTGTCGGTGCGCTGGTGCTTGACGGCAAAAGGAAGACGGATATTGTCGTGGATTACGATGCAAGGTCGCTCCTTGAAAGTCCGAGATGCTAGGTCCATCGACGCTTCAGACATGTTTTTGAGGGCATTCACCGACCATTGATAGCTTTCACAGACGCCAATGCGCCGAAAGAGGTGATAGCCCGACTTTGGAATATCCTTAGCCTTGAAGTAGCCACACATAAGCTTCTGCATGCGATTGTTGAAGTGAGAAGCCTGATTGGCAAGTGCATTTATGAAGATTGTAATGCACTGCGCATACATTGATAGTTAATAAACGACCATGAGTCGCCAGCTAGACTCACAAATTTCGAGTTTTTAAGTTTATTTCTATCTTGTCTATGCCCAGTACATACATCCGCAAGCATTCGATAGAGTCGAGGAGAATGGTTCTCGATTTGCTCAAAGATTGCGTCAAAGGTCATTTTCGCCAGTTCTTCCTCATTCACAACCTCAGTTTCAGTACTATCAGACCTAGTAGTAGTTGCATATTGAATTAGCTCCTTTCTAAGGATAGTTGACGAGGTCTCCAGCGCCCAGTTCTCGATTTCAGTCCTGGCGGATATGTGGGCCTTGCCTCGCACCTCCATCTTCGGAGGCCGAAGGACTCGGTTCATTGAGCGGGGCAAAACGGAGCTGGTAAACATATCCCTGCGTGCGTTCATAACGAGCCGGTTGCTTCGTATTGATTCGTCGCCAAATAGTACATCGTCGAGAACTTGAGATAGTGATAAGCCGTGCTGTGCTAGATACTCGAGTGCGTGTACTGTCGTAAAATCCCCAGTTTCAGACCCAGAATCTCCGCTATCCTCGTCTTCTATAGCATCTTCTTCATCGTAGAATGGATTATCCGAGTTCAAGACATCGTTCAAGAGCTGCTGTAAGTTCCCCGGAGCATCTGCAAGTGTTTCTTCGTCGTCTGAGGCGTCCAGCTCATCAAAAAACGAGCTTGGAGAGCCAGGCGCATCGTCAGACATATCTCGTGGCGAATACATGTGGTCGCAGAGTATACACGCCGAGCATGACGCTCAAAACGGCTGCGTGTATGCCATTTTGCTCGAGCCAGCACCTGGACCCTGAGCTCGGCGCTTGTGTTTTCCTAGTAAAAACCCGGGTCTCGCGCGTCAATTTCCGACCTCACAGCATGCGAATTAAGCTTCGCAAAGACCGCCATTCGAAAGCCAGACATCGAAATATCTATTTCCTTCTATTATATGTACATACATTCGTGGTTGGACGGTGAGCGCGAGGCCCGACAAAGTGTGTGGGGTCACATGCCAAATTGTACCAAGCCTTCTAGGACAGATTTTTGCCCGACCCGATTTCAAATTCAAAAATCTTCCGTTAACCGGATCCGGAAGGCTTGGGAACCAGGTAAGCGCAACGTCTGGACTGAATGGCTGTGATCCGACGAAACATCATTGTGTGCATTGTACGAATGAATGGTGATCCGGATAAGAATGTCTTGTCTCAAATGGTCGGTGAGCCGCTTTTCACTGTTCAATTGGGGAGAAGGGACAAGGGTCAGCATCGGCGGGTTGCGGCGCATCGCACATCGAACGCAATCTGCGTGCGCATGGTGAGCTGCTATGCATAGCAAACGGATAGGCTTCGTTTCTGTTTTGAGTGCTCGCGCCTGTCAAACCATTCAGTGATTGGCGTAGCTGGATGTCTGATAAGATGCGGCAGAAATTTAGTGTGTATTGGCGCACGATGGGATGCCCATCATGGGTATATTTGTTTGTAGCCACGATCAGATAAACAATAGGATGATGGCTGCACATCTGTGTGTCCTCATAGGCACCCACAAGCCCACACATCGGACACCCTTTCCAGGTGGCCGTAAGAGGACCTCAATAGACCGCAATAGTCCAGAGAAATTCTCTAAAGAATTCACGCAAACTCTATTCATACTCGATTACCTGTTCAAGCCTATCCCTATCGCAGGCGATAGACTCTGGTAACAAAACACGAGGCTCCCGACCGACGCGAACCCACGCTGCGTAATTCGTACACACGTGTATGTTGCGCCTTTGCGCTTCGGGGAGTGTCTGTCATCGCGCTCTGGTAAACATCACGAGGTCGACATGTGGGGGCATTGCTCTGGTCGGCGGCATAGTCATCTGATGCATTAGAGGCTGGTTGGATGAACAGGATTGGCCCGGTAATTCCGCGTTGAAAAGGCATGCTTTCAAAACTAGTCTAACGGTAATGGCGGTGAGGTCCTATGTAGCGGTAAGAGGTAGAAATATGCCTTTGAGAGAATAGCATGGCGGGAAGATCCGACTTGGAACAGAAGCCGGTACCATATAATTCATTGTATGTATGCGTGTGAATGCGTGCGGACTTTCCTACAGGGGCGTGCGAGACTCCGCGCTCGTTCTGTGGAGCGTCTACAGTGATTGATTCCAACAGCCTCGCATAGGGGCGAAATTTTACAAGTCGCTTCAGTACCGAGCAGTTATGCATTGCCAAGTTGACGAACTCCCCTGGTCCAAATGAACTCCTAATCCCCTAAGATAAGCTCACGAAAGCATTGAATTCGATGGGCCAAGACTAACCGATGTGCGCTTTATCATCTCCTCCGTACATGCATGTCCAGTTCCCGGCTGTACCCATACATCCAGAGATCGACAGACGTCCGATTCCTTGAGTCGATCGATAAACGCTTTGGCACCGCCGTCTTCATAGCCAACCAGTTTGTCCTCGGCTCCGCTAAGGACAAGGATGTCCTTGTCCTTAAAGTCCTCGGGTTTAGGCTGTGCTCGCTCGATTTCTTGTTTGAGCGAGTTGGGGAGGTAAGGCGGGGCGAATGGGATGCCTAGGCCGGAGGCTCGGTGATTGAGAAGCGTGAGGTATGTAGGTGAGCCGATAATTGGGATAATGAGTGAGGTACGAGGGTCGTGAGCGCCAATATGCCATGCTGCGTGCCCTCCCAACGATATTCCAGCCACCCTGCGGGGTATTTTATAATTGTAATTTTAGGGGACAAATGAAGTAAACTTACATCCATTTGTCGATAGTTCTCTCGTCATTAGGGAATAGAAGCGGCTCGAGATGCGAGATTAAGAAGGAGATATCGGCGACCGTACCAGTGTACAGTGCGTACATGTCGTGAAGGTGAGCGGCATTATCCAACGATTGTGGGTCAATCTGCCCATTGGAGGATATCTTGATCTCCCCAGTACTTTCTTTCCAGCCCACATTTTGTTTTCTAATCGTCTTTATTCAGAAGCGCATGGAATTTACGATATCTTGAACACTCACTGGTCAACAACTCGGTCTCCATGGTTCCGCTGGTCAATTATAACCACTAATAGCTCTCTAGCTTGCTCTTCTAATGTGTGCGCCGCAGCCTCGTTGAGTACCGAGTTGGCTAATTTATAGAGATATGCCTCTTTCCCATTTCCTATCACGCCGGGTTAGTCGTGTCCGTGTTTCGCTGGGCCACCGCAAACGTACCATATCGCCCATGTAGCACGAATAGGACACCAACAGGTAGCTGGCTATTTCGACGAACTAGCTCCTCCAAACCGATAACTTGGACGGCAATCCCACCTATACTGCGGTTCGTAATGCTAGCTTCAGCCATGATTCCGGTCAGGGACTCTCGGGTAGACAAGCGGTGTGGCCTGTAGATGGGGACTAGGGGGGTATAGTGCCGCAGCAGTTGTCCTGAGCTCTTAGATATATTCCGAGCGCCTCGGATCACTCGGCGGGCCGTGTGTCTCTATCGGCCTCGAAGGCATATGGGGAAGACATTAGCACATTGTCACGTGGTTTGACGCGATCTGTTTTGCTCAACCACGACCGATTCCGAGCGCCTCTCGCCTAATTGTACCAATTTCATTAGGGTTATTAAATTTGTGTACTGTTCTGTCTTTCTGCACTTGGATAGACTCTGGAAACATCGCTGCTTCCATCGTCGAGTTGCTCTTCGGGCTAGAATGCATGCATCCGAATTACTCTATGCCAAACACCCACAACGCGAAATTCCTTGACGAGTGTGCAAAAGCTTGGACCCCCATATCGTTCTAAAGACGACTCCTTGCTTCCTCATCTTGTAGGCGAATCCCTTTCGTCCAGATAAAGTCCTGGATCGTCGTTCTATGAGTAAACCGGGAGACTGAATACAGTAAACTCGAACCAACCGTTGCACGTTTAATCATTTCAACCGTACACACATGAGCGGTGTTTGGTTGGACCCACACCTCCAAAGATCGACAGACTGCAGCCTCCTCCAGCTGGTCGATAAACGCCTTCGCACCACTCTTTAGGAAACTAACTGAATGGTCGTCCGCGCCGGCCAACGCGAATACGTCTTTGTCTCTAAAGCTATCGACTTGAGGTTGCACTCGTTCAATTTCTCGCTTGAGAGAATTAGGCAGGTAGGGCGGGATGAGGGGTATGCCTACACCAGCAGCTCGGCGTCCGAGATGGGTGAGGTACGAAGGTGTTCCGGCGATTGGAACCAGCAGGGAGACGCGGGGATCATGGGCAGCAATGTGCCAAGTGGCGTGTGCCCCTAACGAGAACCCCATTACCCTACGGACTAGTTATTGGAACGCGGATAGCTAGGTAGACGAATCGACTTACATCCGTTTATCGATGCTTCGTTCGTCATTCGGGAAAAGGGCCGGCTGGAGATGTGTCATGAGAAATGTGACGTCGGTGACGGTGCCCGTGTATAGTGTGTACATGTCGTGAAGGTGAGAGATGTTGTCCAGTGACTGGGGATCGACTTTTCCGTCAATGGTCTTGATTTCCCCCTTTTCTTTCCAGCCTTCGTTCCGCCGGCTATTCCACTAATTAGGGAGTCATAACCATGTTGAGACTAAGAAGACTCACCGCTCGACAATCCGGTCTCCATGGTTCCTTTGCTCGACTATAACCACGAGTAGCTCTCTTGCCCGTTCCTCGGGAGTGTGGGATCGAGCTTTGGTGAGGGCCGAGTTGGCAATCTGATATAGATACGGCTTTTTTGCATTTTCTGGCGGGGATAATTAGTTATTATATTTTTAAAAAGCGACTAGACACACCATATCGTCCATGCAGCACGAACAACACCCCCACCGGCAACCGGTTATTCTCCCGGCCCAGTTCCTCCAAGCCAATAACCTGAACGGCGATTCCTCCAATGCAACGACTTGTGATACTAGCCTCGGGCATGTTTTCTATCCAACGAGTCCTAAATGCAGCAAAGGCCAGTCTAATTGGTCGATATGGGTATGGTTGTTTACTTTCTGCTTGCTCCATGTGAAAGACGCACGTGATCTGAAGGACTTTGTTTTTGCTCCAAACAGCTGTCTCTGTTTCACATTTAATTCATTAGAAATTCCATTTCAAGAATACGCGACCGCTGTTTCGTTGCTGCTTTCTAAATAGCGCGCTACCGGAGCTATTGCTGTCCCCAAGGACTACTCAAGGACGTCCCGTGGGTATGGCCTCGCGATCGACCTCAGGCCAACTACCACGTGGCTACAATTAAAGTCACGTATACATCCGAATCACTATATGCCAAGCACACCGGGAATGTAAAAACCTAGGGATCCCTTGACAATTGTGCGAAATCTTGAGCCGCGTATGGTTCTAAAGCCGGCTCCTGGCAACTTCCTCGTCCTGTCGACGGATCCCTTTCGCCCAAATAAATTCCTGGATATTTTTGTGAGTAAACCGAGAGAACGAACAGCGTAGACTAGAACTAACCGTCGCACGCCCAATCATTTCGACAGTACACGCATGGCCGGTGTTTGGTTGGACCCACACCTCCAAAGAACGACAGACTGCAGCCTCCTCCAGTTGATCGATAAACTCTTTCGCACCACTCTCTTGAAATTTGGTAACAGGGTCGTCCGCGCCGGCCAACGCCAGTACGTCTCTATCTTTAAAGTGACTGATCCGAGGTTGGGCTCGTTCGATTTCTTGTCTAAGAGAATTGGGGAAGTAAGGAGGGGTGAGCGGGATGCCTACGCCGACGGCTAGTCGTTCATGGCGGGTGATGTACGAAGGTGTTCCGGCGATTGGGATTAACAGGGAGACGCGGGGATCATGGGCAGCAATGTGCCAGGTTGCATATGCTCCTAACGAAAACCCCAGTACCCTACGGACTAGTTATTAGAACGCGGATAGCTAAGCAGATGAACCGACTTACATCCATTTATCGATGCTTCTTTCGTCATGAGGAAAAAGAGCCGGCTGGATATGTGTCATGAGGAAAGTGACGTCGGTAACGGTGCCAGTGTACGTTGTGTACATGTCGTGAAAGTGAGAATTATTGTCAAATGATTGAGGATCGACTTCTCCGTCAATATGCTTGATTTCCCCCTTTAGGTTCCAGCCATCGTTTCGCCGGCTATTCTACTTGTTAGAAAGCCATAACAATTTTGAGACCGAGGAGACTCACCGCTCGACAATCCGATTTCCATGGTTCCTCTGGTCGAATATAATCACGAGTAGCTCTCTTGCTCGTTCCTCGGGAGCATGAGATTCAGCTTCAGCAAGCACCGAGTTGGCAATTTGGCATAGGTACGGCCTTTTTGCGTTTTCTGGCGGGTATCGTTAAGCATTAGAAATATTAAAAGCAACTAGACACACCATATTGTCCATGCAACAAGAACAACACGCCCACCGGCAGCCGGCTACTCTTCCGGTCCAACTCCTCTAAGCCGATAACTTGTATAGCGATTCCTCCTATGCACCGACTCGTAACGCTGGCATTACGCATGATTTTGACTATGTTGTTCGTCTAGTCAGTTGGGTACTTCGTGCCTGTGCTCGTCTTGATACGGGCGCGTAGCATGAAATGTGCGGAGGACTGAGCCCGGAGAAGGAAGGCCCGTCAAGCAGACTATACACGTGATAGGATAGGGAAGACAGCCCAGGCGAAGCGAGCGTGGGAAGAGAGACGCTGAGGCGAACAAGGAGCGCATATAGTGATGGCGCCCGACACCTAACATAATCTTGGAGGTTGTTTTGTACGGTCGTCTGGTGTCCGATTCCCACTCGGCATCAAGCCAACCAAGTACCACGTGGTCAATTAAGGTTACCAGTGCTGTAAATCCTATTCCTCGATCACGCATTTATTGCTCGCGTCATTTTTCTTGGCTCGATTGACGGTGATCGGCGCGCTATTCATTTTCGATGAAGTTTGAATAGAGATCACAGAGCTGTCAAAATAAATCATGATCCACGATGGTTCCTGACGATCACCACGACCGCTCGTTGCGCGGCATTGCCGAATGCACACGCAAGCGCGTATTTTACCGGCCGTCAAAGAGGGGTCCACTATAAACGTGAGTCTCTGCTATGTCACTTTTCTTACTACTTCTTCGCGTCCTCACGCCCTAACTCAACAAGAATGGGAATTGCATACAGCCTCTATTACGAAACTTTCCCAGGCAAACCTCGATGGACCGTGGACCAGATCTGAGACCTGGCGAGCCAGACGATAATCTTAGCTAGGTTTTGTTTCCCGGTATTCGTTTTTCTAAGATCTCCGTGGCTTACAGAGAGTGAGGATAACGGGAGCGCAGGAATCGGACGCGAGACATGCAAAGCGAGTTGCTCTAGCCCTTCTATAGCATGAAGTTCACTCATTTATTTCCACGTTAGGCGTTACTAAACAAGCGTGCAAAGGTCTGTATCGTCCCAAAATGGGCTACTGGGGCTGCTGCTAGATACCCCTTTTTATTGCGTGCTCCCAAACAAAGTACTAGACATATTATGAGCAAATGGAGTAACCGGGTGGGACACACCGGAACCAACCTTCACTTGCGCAATCATTTCGTCCGTGAATGCATGACTAGTGTCCGGCTGGATGAAGAGTTCTAGAGTTCGACATACTTTGGACGACCCAAGCCGGCCAAGGAACGCTTTAGATCCGCTCTCCTCGAGGCCGACTGACTGGTCGTCCTCTCCGGCCATAACCAGTATATCTTTGCCTTTGAAATTATCAACCTGGGGCTGGACTCGCTCTATTTCTTCCTCGAGAGGTCTAGGGAGGTAGGGTGGGCCGAACGGTATGCCTCTTCTAGCCATAGAGCGTTTAAGATAGGTGAGGTACGTAGGGGTTCCAGCGGTTGGGATTAGCAAGGAGACACGGGGATCATGCGCACCAACGTGCCATGTAGTTTGCGCTCCCAGTGAAAACCCGGTAACCCTATGGCCGGTCATTTCATTGGAGCAATCGGGGAAGGGGGGATTTCTGCTCACATCCATTTGTCGATCGTCCTTTCACCATTCGGAAATAGACATGACTGGAGATGGGTAATTAAGAAAGAGACGTCGGCGGCAGTACCGGTATACGTTGTAAACGTGTCGAAAGCGCAAGTGGGATTGTCCAATGATTGAACCTTCCCATCAACAACTATGATACTCCCGCTTTTTTTCCAGCCTTTATTCCTTTCGCTAGCCCCCGCTTTCAAAAGGTATATATCGACGGATACTATTGGTACACTCACGGTTCAACAATTCGGTCTCCGTGGTTCCTTTGATCAAGGATAATTGCTATCACGTCTCTCTGCCGTGATTGAAGAACCTCGCCCTCAGCTTCATCGATTACCGCGTTGGCGATCTCGTATAGGTATGGTTCTTTTGCACTTCCTATTGAATGTTTTCCATCTGGAACCGCCCCCAGAGAAACACTATACGTGCGCACCATCTCGTGTATGAAGGACGAACAATACTGCTACTGACAGCTGGTGGTTGTTCTGGATCAATTCCTCTAAGCCAACAACTTGGATAGCAACTCTTCCTATGCACCGGCTCGTAACGCTGGCGTTAGGCATGATTTTAACTGTGTTAGTCGTCCACTCGTCTGATACGAGCGGGTCCACACAAAATGCGGAGGGCTGAGTGCGGAGAAGGAAAGGCCGCTAACCAGGCTATATATCCGATAGGATAGGGAGCTAGACTAAGAAAAGCAAGCGCGGGAAAAAAGGCCCTAGGATAAACAGGAAGCGCATATAGTGGCGATCTCCGCGATCGGGTGACTGAGCCCACGACACTCAACACAATCTTGAAGGTCTCTCTCTATAATCACCTGCCATTCGACTTCCACTTGGTGTCAAGCCAACTACCACGTGGACAATCAATGTTACCACCGCAATCCCTACTGTATTTCTCGATTGCGTATTTGTTGCTCGCATCATTCTTCCTGGCTCGATCGACATTGATCGACGCGCCGTCCATTTTCAACGGAGTTTGAATAGAGATCACAATGTTGTCAAAATAAATTGTGATCTACGATGGTCCCTGGTGATCACCACGGCCGCGCATTGCGCGGCATTGCCGAGTGCACACGCAAGTGCGTATTTTGCCGGCCGTCAAAGAGAGGGCACTATAAAAGTGAGTCGTTTTTACGGCTAGTTTCTCAATGGAACATCTTCGCATCCTCACGCCCTGATTCAACAAGAATGGGAATTGCATACAGTCTATATCACGAAACCTTCCCCGGAAAACCTCGATGGACCGTGGACCAGATCCCGGACCTGACAGGCCAGACAATAATCGTGACTGGGTGAGTTTTTTTCTTGGCATTCTTCTGAGATTTTTCTAGTTTACAGAAAGCGATGATAGTGGGAATGCAGGGATCGGACGCGAGACATGCAAGGCAAGTTGCTCCAGCATATTATTATATTAATTATAATAACGTCTCCCTACGTTAGGCTCTACTAAACAAGGGCGCAAAAGTCTACATAGCAGCTCGGAATAAGAAGAAAGTAGACGAAGCGGTCGAATGGTTGGCGAAAGAAACAGGCGGAAGATCTCCTCACTTTCTCGAACTCAACTTGGCGGACCTTAGTAGCGTTAGACGGGCTGCGGAGGAGTTTAAGCAGTGAGTGATCAAACTATATGTTTTGCCTTCTTCCTGAATCAGGTCTCTGGTATAGGAGAGAGCAAGAACTCCACATTCTGTTTAACAACGCGTGAGTCCACCCAAGAGTCATCTACGCATAGATTTAACTGACGCGTTACGAAGTGGTGTAATGGTCTCTCCAGTTGAACAAAAAACAGTTGACGGCTACGACCTCCAGTTCGGCACAAACGTCCTCGGTCACTATCTCTTCACAACTCTCCTTCTTCCCGTTCTGATACACACAGCGAGAACTTCTCCTCTAACAAGTAATTCTCTACACATTCTCACTGTTCTATTTCACCCACTGACAGAAGATAACCCTAGATGGTACGGCCCGCGTAATCCACACATCGAGCAGCGCGCACTGGATCGCACCTCGCGGCGGGATCGACTACACCACCCTCGCACCAAATAGCCCAGAAGCAGAGGCGGCGTGTCGGAAACTAGGATCAGGTCGGTTACACGGTCAAAGCAAATGGGTCAGTTCCCACATTTACTCTCACTTGAACCTAACCCAACGTTATTCCTACGAATTTGTTAGGGCGTTATCGCCTTCTCGGCGGAACTTGCGCGTCGATACGGCCAACAAGGAATCATTTCAACGGCCTTGCATCCCGGTGCGGTGAGGAATACGTGGCATGACTCGTTAACGGGAATATGGGCTTGGCTCATCGTACGTGCTTTACTATCATTTCATCCATACCGTATGTGCGCTAACTGCCGTGAAGAATTTGACCATGAGGCCTACCGCATGGGGCGCTTTAACCCAGTTATATGCGGGCACATCGCCAGATGGAGTGGACTTTTCCGGAAAAGTAAGTTTAACCTTTATCTTTACGTGTACGAATTTGAGACAATCACTCGCTTGTAGTACCTCGTTGCTTGGGGGCGGCTCTCTACCCCGCGTCCCGGCACGCTCGATGAGCAATCAGGGAAGAAGTTGTGGACGTGGTTGGAGGAGCAAGCAAAGCTACACTAGCCACCCGGCAGAACATTTTAATATTCAACTGTAAACATAA
>JANWGL010003938.1:0-17844 GCA_025200755.1 Ceratobasidium sp. C01 | reverse complement strand
GCTTGCGGCGCAGTTTCTGGGTGATGAGGACGAACGAGCGAGACATGAAGGACCACCATTCCCAACGTAAGTCGTACCAGCCAGCAATCCTTTTGGCTGATCTAATGAGCATTTATCAGACAAACATTTGGCATGCTCATAGACGGGGCTTGGAGCACGTTGGTCGCATGGTGTGCTCTCGGAGCCGGGATTGCTGCTTGTAAGTGTGCCAGTCGACAACCCGCGTAACATGATTAAACACATGTGGTCTCTAGGCATATTCCTCTCAGTCCTCTTTAAATACGGGTTTCTTGTGCTATTTCTGATTACCCTAATTCTCGGAGTCTGGTTCAACTTTAAATTCGGCGAAGCCTCAGATAAGATATTTACTCCCCCTCCCGCGCTCGAACTACCGCCAAACGCTCCTGAACACGTCGAGGATGGGTTGAATCAAGCGTTAGACGGACTAGGTGTTTGATTCAAGTCTTTGATTTCACCTTATTTCCGGTTTACATTCCCATTATAGACCTCAGTATCCTCGATGTATCCTAGTTTCACGATGTACCCCTGGAGTTGACAAACAATGCATATATTTACTGAAATAGAAATAGAAAAGAACTTACCTAGTGTGGCTGTCTAAGAGGGCGGGCGTATGGGTCTCTCATCCCTTCTCTGCGAATCGCCTTCGCGGTCGGGATGCCTGTCATGCTCGCCTCCCCCACCCTTCTGGGTAATTTAGGACAGCTTGAATCATGCACGTAGCATATGTGCACATTCTCTCACCTCCTTGACCTTCGTACCTAAAAGAGCCGAATTTAAGAAACAGGCCAAATGGTTGATGCGGACTCTGGAGCCGCTATGTTCGGTCTATATGCGCTGCGAGTGCCGTGCATTATAGTAGGAGAGGGACCAGACCGAGGTGTCCGGGGTATATCCAGACGGTCACGTGATTAATTACATACACTTAATCTTATTTTCTCCTACCATCGCGTGTGTCCAACATCTCCAAAATTGGCACAGCTAGCACATGCCTTTCTTCGCCACTTGATTCGGAAGCCTTCCTACATCCTTTGACCGTAGTTTTACAGGCGAGTGGCTGTGTTTCTATAAGTTGATGGGATCAATGGTAGGGTTTAATGGTCGCTATGTCTACCTACTAGAAATCTATCCACATCCGGTCCTACTGTCGCCCCCTCTCTCTCTCTCAAGTCTAGCTGTTCCATGAATTATATACAATATCACTAATGGAGGACGCAACTCAGTCACCTGGCGCGGGACCAAGTCGACCAAACCCAAAACCACAACTAAACCCACCTGTAATCACTGTCCCCACCTTACCACAGACTGCATACCTTAGTACTAGGACGCCGGCCGAACGAGTCCAACCATTTTCACAGGCGGGGACCCCACAACCGGCGGTAGAGTTAGGGGTGTATCTAACGCCGGATTACATGTACGCCAACTCTCAACCGTCGTCACCCAAGGGGGACGGCATGTTTGCGAGGAGGGGGTCGGCTGGGTCGAGTAAGCACGATTATTTGCACGTATGCGACGTAACTTGAACGACGCTTTAAACGTATAGTTAGTGTCCCCAAGGTAGCCAATGTCGGGGAAAGTGTGTTGTCATATTCTCTAGCCAAATTGACGGACTAAACGCGATTATACTCTAGGTTTCTTCCTAGCCAATTCAGTATGGCGTACAGATATAATCACATTTTGCTGGTGCGCCTTCTAGTCTTCTTACCATGGTGCGGCGTTTGTACTCAATTGCACACTTCACAGCCACACGCGTATGGACACTGTCCTCGGCAATGCGCGAATTACACACATCCAAGCTCGAAAATCCCGCCGCCCTCCCTTCCTGCACGAATACATCTTAGTATTCTTCACGGCTGCGCGAAATCAACGATTTGTCCTTCGTATCGACAGACTTGGGAAGGTGGGATCCACATCGGCAGGATGGCGAGAAGGCATAGCTCCCAACACAGCCATTCAAGAAGTCGGAGTGTACCACGTCCAAGATACGCAGGTTGGGATCGACTCGCCTGACGGAGCGTGGCTAGCGATGGATGGGAGGTGGGGGTCGTATGCGATTGCAACGTTGGCAACTTGGAAGAGCGAGCAAGAGAGCGGCGAACGTGTATCTCATCATGTGCAGACCGCAGCGATGCATAGTGAATCAATTCCGCAGCTGAAGGACGTGTCGAGGTTATTGGAGGCGATTTTACTAGAAATGCCTGCCTAGTGAGTAATCCTGAAAAACCTGCATTAGTTCTCCCTAATTCATTTCACATAGTCATTTAACAACGACGAACTGCTATTTCATGACCCGCACATCACTCCTGCTATTCCAGCGCTGCTATCCTAAAGCATTCGCGTGTCACTTCGGTTCCATGTCAGGTGAACTTGTCCCCAGCTCCGACCTAGCCGAACCCGTCTGGGCTGGGCTGCTCAAGTGGTATCTCCCTTTCGTCGTATTCTTCATTCTTGCATACATCCCGCCAGTTATCGTTTTTCATATCTACTTCAAACGCCTTATAAACTGCCATAGCCTGGTGGGGTGCTACGGATACCCCGAGTCTAGGGAGCTTTTGGCAGTTCGTACAGCGTTACACTCTATCGTGGACGTACCGCTCCCAGTGGGGCTGTTACATTCGTACATGACGGCATTGGAGGAACGAATGAACGATCTGGTTATAAGGCTTTCAGCGCAATTTATAGGGGCCGGGGACGAGCAGGCGAGAGACGAAGGGCCACCATTGCCAACGTAAGTCATTCTGGCCAGCGCGGTTTCTTTGCGTCGACCTGACGAGCGCTACCCAGACAACCGTTCGGCAATCTTATAGATGGAGCTTGGAGCACCTTACGTGCATGGTGTGCTCTTGGAGCCGGGATCGCCGCATGTAAGTGTACCTTTCGGCGATTCACGTATCACTGCTTAACAAACGGGGTCTCAAGGTGTATTCTTCTCACTCCTCTTTAAATATGGCCTTCTTGTCCTATTTCTGATTATCCTCGTTATCGGAGTCTGGTTCAACTTTAAATTCGGCGATCAGTTTGTTGGGCTCTACGAAGGCTCTGATGAGATATATGTCCCTCCCCCTCCTCCCGCGCTCGAGTCGCCGCAAAACGCTCCCGAAAGTGTCGAGGATGGATTGAACCAGGCGTTGGATGGAACAGGGCTTTGATATAGGACTTTGATTTATATCTTTATTCCTGTTTTACATTCCTATTATAGATCTCATATATCCGTCACCATGTCCCAATTTCACAAATGTATCTCTCGTTCAATAAATCATGCATATATTTACTAAAAAATATATCCTACTCGTCAGATCCAATGGTTAACTAGGAGGGTCTAGTCTAAGAAGACCAATGGTTCGCGTACACCGTGGGGCTGTTATCTTAGGGCTATATGCGCTGCAAGCGTCGTACCTCTCGGCCCTAGGTCATATGGCTTAGTACACATCTTCTTTCCTCGTTACTTAAGAGGAAGTCTACCTTAACCTTCCTACATCCTTTGCTAGAGGGTGATAGAATCAACGATAGGGTTTATGATCATAAAAATTGTCTACCTTTGTCTACTGATTGCTAGAAAACGCACGTCAAGGAGGTGAAGAGTGTCTCTTCACATTTAGCCTCTCCCAAGTTTAACTGTTCTATAAGTCATATACGATGTCACTAATAAATGACACCATTCAATCTCCTGGCGCTGGACCAAGTCGGCTAAATCAAAAATCCAAGACAAATCCACTTCCAATCACTGCTCCTACCTTACCACAGACTGCATATCTCGGTTCGAGGACGCCGACTGTGCAGGCACAATCAATCTCGCAGACGAGGACGCCACAGCCGGAGGTGGAGTTGGGAGTGTATCTGGCGCCCGATCACTCGCGCGCTAACTCCCAACCGGCGTTACTCGAGGGGAACAGCATCTTCTCGAGGAGAGGATCGGCTGGGTCTAGTAAGCACCATTGTTTGTGCGGAGGCGGAAGTTGAACAACGCTTTGGATGTATAGTCGTCCCTAAAGTGGCAAACTTGGGAGAGAGTCTGTCGTCATATTTCTTACAGCAGATCAAATTGACATCCTAACGCGATCCGCTCTAGGTTTCTTCCTAGCCAATTCAGTATGGCGCACAGATATAGTTACATTCTGCTGGTACGCTCTCTCTAAGTCAAGGCGGGTTTCGTCTCCAACCACACGCTCCACAGTCATGCCCGTATGGACACTGTTCTCGGTAACGCGCGAATCACACACATCCAAGCTCGAAAATCCCGCCGTCCGCCCTTCCTACACGAATACATCTTAGTATTCTTCACAGCTGCGCGAAACCAACGCTTTGTCCTTCGTATCGACAGACTCGGCAAAGTAGGATCCACATCAGCAGGATGGCGGGAGGGCATAGCTCCGAACACAGCCATTCAAGAAGTGGGAGTGTATCACGTCCAAGACTCACAGGTTGGGGTTGATTCACTAGACGGAGCGTGGCTAGCAAGGGATGGAAGGTGGGGGTCATACCCAATCGCGACATTGGCGACTTGGGAGAGCGAAAAGGAGAGCGGGGAATGTGTATCTCATCACGTGCAGACTGCAGCGATGCATAGTGGGCCGAGTCCGCAGCTGAAAGATGTGTCAAGGTTGTTGGAGGCTATCTTGCTGGAAATGCCTAACTAGTGAGTGACCGTGAAATATTGTATTCGCTCTCCCTCATCTATTTTGGGCAGCCATCTCACGACGACCAACTGTTATTTCATGACCCGCACATCACTCTTGCTGTTCCAGCGCTGTTATCCTAAAGCCTTCGCGTGTCACTTCGGTCCCATGTCAGGCGAACTTGTCTCCGGCTCAGACCTAGCCGAACCCGTCTGGGCTGGGCTGCTCAAGTGGTATCTCCCTTTCGTCGTGTTCTTCGTCCTCGCATACATCCCGCCAGTGGTCATTTTTCATCTCTATGTCGGACGTCTTATAAGCTGCCATAGCCTCGGGCAATGCTACGAATACCCCGGATCTAGAGAGCTATTGGCTGTTCGTACATCGTTACACTCAATTGTGGATGTGCCTCTCCCACTGGGGCTATTACATTCGTATATGACGGCGTTGGAGGGGCGGATGAACGACCTGGTTATGCGACTTTCGGTACAATTCCTGGGGGACAGGGACGAGAGGGCGAGAGACGAAGGGCCACCATTGCCAACGTAAGTTATACCGATCAGAGAGTTTTTTACTCGATCTAACAAGTCCTGACCAGGCAACCGTTCGGTACACTTATAAATGGTGCTTGGGGCACGTTGGTCGCATGGTGTGCTCTCGGAGCGGGAATTGCTGCATGTAAGTGAACCCGCCAGCGACTCGCGCGTCATTACTAAACAAATATGATCCCTAGGTATATTCCTTACAGTCCTCTTTAGATATGGTGCACTTGTGCTATTTCTGATTAGCCTCACTCTCGGAGTCTGGTTCAACTTTAAATTCGGCGATAAGTTTGTTGGGCTCTACGAAGGCTCAGATATGATGTTCGCCCCTCCTCCCGTGCCCGAAATGCCGCAAAACGCTCCAGAACACATCGAGGATGGGTTGAATCAAGCGTTAGATGGACTAGGTGTTTGATTCAAGTCTTTGGTTTCACTTTATTTTCGTTTTACTGTACATTCCTATTATGGGCCTCAGGATCCTCGATGTGTCTTAGTTTCACAATGTACCCTTGGAGTCAACAAACCATGCACATATTGACTGGATTTAAAATAGAAAAAGAATTACTTAGTGTGGCCGTGTCTGAGAGGGCTGGTGGAGGCTGTGGGGCTGTTATACCCGGGTTATATGCGCTGCGAGGGTCGCACCCCGAGTCTAAATCCAAAATTAGGACGGCTGATACGCACCTCGTATCCTCATCACTTAAATATACATCCCACGCCACTCTTCCTATATCTTTCGACTACGCATTTGTCACCCAGTCATCCTTCGATGTGACGAGTAGTGGCGAGCGGTCGTAGCGATGTAAGGGTCCCTTAGCCGGACGCCCGTTGCAGACGTGTCCTTTGTCTGCTAAGCACTAGATAGGCACGTCAAGGAGGCAAAAAATGACCATCCACATTTGGTACCACACTCTCTCAAGTCTAACTGTTGTATGAATCATATACGATGTCACCGGTGGAGAACGTGCCTCAAACGCCTGCGAGCCGAACAAAACCAAAATCACAACCAAAACCACCTCCAATACCTATTACCACTTTCCCACCGACCATATACTTTGGCACCAGGGCGCCGGCTATACGAGTACAACCCACCTCGCGGGCCGGGACGTCACAGCCGGACTTGGAATTGGGAGTATATCCAACACTGGGTCACGTGCACACCGGCTCTCAACCGTCGTCGCTCAAGGGAGATGGCATATTCTCAAGGAGAGGATCGGCTGGGTCGAGTGAGTATCATCGTTTTTGCGCAGGCGACGTAACCTGACCCACTAATTGAACGCATAGTCATTGTTTCAAAGGTAGCCCTCATCGGGAAAAGTGCGTGATCATACCTCTCAGTTCGAATTAACATCTTGACCCCAGTCCACCGTTCCAGGTTTCTTCTTAGCTAATTCGGTATGACGTACAGTCATAATAACATTTTGCTGGTACGTATTTTTCTTCTCCTAACACCATTCGACGCTCTGCTCAACCTCTCACTTCATCACAGTCATGCCCGAATGGACCCTATCCTCGGCAGCGCACGAATCACCCACATACAAGCTCGAAAATCCCGCCGCCCTCCCTTCCTACACGAATACATCCTAGCGTTCTTCACAGTCGCGCGAAACCAACGCTTCGCCCTCCGTGTTGACAGACTGGGGAAAGTAGGATCCACATCTGCCGGATGGCGAGAGGGTGGCGCGCTGAATACAGCCATTCAAGAAGTAGGAGTGTACCATGTCCAAGACTCACAGGTTGGGATCGACTCGCCAGATGGAGCGTGGCTAGCGATGGATGGGAGGTGGGGTTCGTACCCTATCGCGACGCTAGCGGCATGGGACAGCAAACAGGAAAGCGGGGAGCGGGTATCGCATCATGTGCAGACGGTGGCAATGGATAGCGGGCCGACCCCACGGCTGAAGGACGTGTCGAGACTATTAGAAGTTATCTTACTAAAAATGCCGGCCTAGTGAGTGCCCTCAAAAAACTCGTTTTTACCCTCTAATTCATTTCGGGCAGCCATCTCACAACGACCAATTGCTACTTCATGACTCGTACATCACTCCTGCTTTTACAACGCCGTTATCCCAAAGCCTTCGCGTGTCACTTTGGCCCCATGTCCGGCGAACTCGCCTCCGGCTCCGATCTAGCAGAACCCGTCTGGGCCGGGGTCTTGAAATGGTACCTTCCTTTCGTCGTATTCTTCGTCCTCGCATATATCCCACTTGTGTTCTGTTTCCATGTCTTCGCCGAACGGCTCATAACCTGCCACAGTTTCCGGCAGTGCTACGGATACGGTTTGAGGGATTTGCCTTGGGAGCTGTTGGCGCTCCGTATGGCGTTACACGCGATACTGGATGTGCCCCTCCCGGTAGGGCTATTGCATTCATATCTGACGGCGTTGGATGGGCGAATGAACGAGTTGGTTGAAGGGATTTCAGCGCAGTTTCTGGGGGATAAGGACAAGCCCCTTAGGCAACCGTTTAGTATGCTTATAAGCGGAGTTTGGAGGACCTTCCTTGCATGGTGTGCTCTGGGAGTCGGGATTGCTGCATGTAAGTGTACCCATTGACGGCTTGCGCATTATTGCTAATACACGTGACCTCCAGCTATATTCATCTCGCTCCTCATTAAATACGGTACATTTGCCCTATTTCTGATTATACTCGTGTTCGGGGTCTGGTTTAACCTGAAATACGGCCTCAAAATCATAGGACTCTACGCAGGGGTCGATGAGATACTTGCTCCCCGGGCTCTTGCACCCGAACCACTACAGAACGCAAACGCTCCCGAAAATGTTGAGGATGGGCTGGGGCAAGCCTTAGATGGGTTAGGCTTTTGATTTATCACTTTGTTTGTTTCTACTGTATATCTCATGTATCTATCAATGTGTCCTAATTCCAGTTGCCTGGGTGTTGAAATGCTCGCATACCAAATCTCTGAAACTGGGAGAAGGATACCTGTTGCATCGAGGGACTCGTTTGCGAGCTTAAAACAGACCAGGGGCTCGGATGCTAGGGGATCGTAGGCCCGCCTGGCGAGCAGGAAGAAACGAGTGGGCGCTAACAAACAGTTGGCGGACTGGACTATATGCGCTGAGAACATTGGTATGACTTGACCCTAGGCCCACGATTAGCACAGCTATTACACACCTCCTTCCTTCGCACCTCGACGGAAAAAATCCACCCTAATCTTCCTGCATCCTTTGACTACCCACTTGGATCCATCAATCTGCAAGCGCGGCGATCTAAACGCATGATTCGTTGGTTTTCACTATATTACTTTTTTAAGGAGGGAAAGTTACCTGTAGACGCTAGCCACAGGGGTATGCGCGTTTCCATGGGGCCACGAGGTAGAGATTAGTGAACTCAGCATTTGGGTTTAAAAAGGAGGCCAAGCATCAGGCAACGGTGGTGGGATTTGTTTCAGTATTGGAGCCGTAGGAATGCTACTCACACTGATAAGTAACCCTGGATGTGACAGGCAGACTTCAAGGAAGGGTGGTTGCATTGTGGCTGAACCACTGTAAGTGAGATCAACGCCAAGTATTCTATAAATAACCGGAGGATTCGGAAGGAACCGAGGAGCACAGCACGCACGAGTCTAGACATCCACCATCAACATGAGCGTAATTGACCTGTGCACTGTACCAGGAAAGGGGGTGGCGCTCCCGGCGGGTGACGTAAGAAAGGTCTCGCAATCATTTGCTCAACGAAGGATACCTATACAGTAGACATAATTGAGACTGCCATTTCTCCCTCGCCGCTAACCCGCTCGCAAAGTGAATTTTGAGGACCTCAGGGTACAATGTATGAGCACAGATGTCGGAGCGCGGGAGCGCCCAGCAGGCCGGATAGCCGCGCAAAGTCTCCCCGTCGTTGTCTTGTGGTCGGACTGGTTGGTGCGCAGTCGCTCACACCAGAAGTAGCCTTTGTCTCTTGATCGTCAGAAATACACGTTAAAACAGTAGGGGTGATTATCCATGTCTCATTCCACCTTCTCTAGAGTCCGGCTGCACTATGAAGTAAAATCTAATGCCGCAAATAAACGATACACAATCACCTGGCGCCGGGTCGAGTCGATCAAAATCACAACTAAGAACACCTTCGACATCTATTCCCACTTTACCACCGACCGCGTATCTTGGCCCTCGGACGCCGACCGTGCAGGTTCAACCTCCTTCGCGGGCGGGGACGTTACAACCGGACGTGGAGTTGGGAGTGTATCTGGCGCCAGATCGCCTGCACACCAACTCTCAACCGTCCTCACCCAAGGGAGATGGTATATTCGCAAGAAGAGGGTCAACTGGTTCGAGTAAGTATCACTATGTTTAGGTATAGACGATAAAGGTTAACTGGTGCTTTGGACGTATAGTTAGCATCCCCAAGGTAGCCGACGTCGGGAGAGGTGCGCCGTCTTATCTCCCAGCTTGAATTGTCATCCTAATCCTAGATTCACTCTAGACTTCTTCCTCGCCAACTCAGTTTGGCATACGGATATTGTCACCTTTTGCTGGTAGGCCCTTCGACCCTCTAAACATCTTCCGACGTTTGTACTCATTTGCGCATTTCGTGACAGTCATGCCCGCATGGACTCCGTCCTCGGCTCCGCACGAATTACCCACATCCAAGCTCGAAAATCACGCCGTCCTCCCTTCCTGCACGAGTACATCTTGGTGTTCTTCGCGGCTGCGCGAAATCAACGCCTTGTCCTTCGTATCGACAGACTCGGCAAAGTAGGATACACATCAGCAGGATGGCGAGGAGGCATAGCTCCTAACACAGCCATTCAAGAAGTGGGAGTGTACCACGTCCAAAACTCACAGGTTGGAGTTGACTCGCCGGACGGAGCGTGGCTAGCGATGGATGGGAGGTGGGGGTCGTATCCAATCGCGACATTGGCAACATGGGAGAGCCAGAGGAGCGGTGAGCGTACATCGCACCATGTGCAGATGGCGGCGATGAATGGTAGTCCAATCCCGCAACTAAAAGATGTGTCGAGGTTGCTGGAGGCTATCTTGCTAGAAATGCCTAGCTAGTGAGTAGCCCTAGGAACTCGTGTTTACTCTCCCTGATTCATTTTGTGCAGCCATCTAACAACGACGAACTGCTACTTCATGACCCGTTCATCGCTCCTGCTCTTCCAACGATGCTACCCTAAATCTTTCGCATGCCACTTTGGTCCGATATCGGGCGAGCTTGTCTCTGGCTCTACTCTAGCAGAACCCGTATGGGCCGGACTGCTTAAATGGTATCTTCTCCTTGCCATATTCTGCGTCCTCGCATATATCCCGCCTATCATTCTTTTCCATATCTTAGTCAAACGCCTCATAGTCTGTCATAGCCTCAAGCACTGCTACCAGTACTCCACGGATGTCGCGCCGAGAGAGCTATTCGCATTACGTGTGGCGTTACATTCGATTATGGATGTACCCCTCCCGGTGGGATTGTTACATTCGTATATGACGGCGTTAGAGGGACGAATGAACGATTCGGTTAGCAGACTTTCGGTCCAGTTTCTCGGGGATGACGATGCGCGGGCGAGGTGTGAGGGACCACCATTACCAGCGTAAGTCGTACTTGACCAGCGAGTATTATGGCTAACCTAACGAGTGCTTCGCAGACAGCCGTTCGGTACGCTCATAAATGGTGCGTGGAGTACGTTGCTTGCCTGGTGCACTCTCGGAGCCGGGATTGCCGCACGTAAGTGTACCCATCAACCTCTTGCATACGCATTACTAAAACAAACGCCCTCCACAGTTTTATTCCTTTCACTTCTCGCTAGATACGGACTTCTTATCCTATTCACATTTATCCTTGTTCTTGGAGTCTGGTTCAACTTCAAATTCGGCGATAGCAGGATCGGACTATGCGAGGGTGTTGATGAGATATTCGCCGCTCCGCCTCCTGCGCCTGAACCGCCACAAAACGCTCCCGAACATATTGATGATGGATTGGACCAAGCACTAGATAGACTAGGTCTTTGACACTCATGTATATTTGTTCCGTTTTTACATTCCTACCATAGATCTCGTGTATTCGCCAGCATGTCCTAGTTTCGTAGATGTCCCTCTGAAGTAGACAAACCACATACATAATTACTATAAATAAATCTATTACCTGGGAGAGCCTGGCCTAAAGGGAAGACCAACGACGGGCGTAGGCTGTGAGGCTATTATGTTCAGGCTATATGCGCTGCAACTGACGCGCGCCTCGAGAATTCTTCACGCCCGCGTGAAACCAAGGCCTCCCCCTTCATATTGACGGGCTGAGGAAGGTAGGGTCCACATTAGTGGGGTAGCGAGAAGGAAATGCTCTGAATACGGCCATTCAAGAAGTAGGAGTCTACCACGTCCAAGGCTCACAAATTGGAGTGGACTCGCCGGATAGAGCATGGTTATTGATGGATAGAAGTTGGGGGTTGTATCCGGTTGAGACGTTAGCGATGTGGGAGAACAAGAAAGAGAAGGACTAGCGTGTATCGCATCATGTGCATGCGGCGGCGATGGATAGTGGACCGATCCCACAGCTAAAGGAAGTGTCGAGACTATTAGAAGCTATCCTACTAGAAATACCGGCCTAGTGAGCCACCTTAAAAATTAATGTTTGCCCTCTAATTACTTTTGCGTAGCCACCCTATGACCATGTTTAATTAAACAGGATAGGGTAAGGGTATTGAAAAACATCAGAGAGAATGTGAGAAAGAGAGACCAGGGGTGCACAAGGTGAAAGGCAGGAGACGAGGAAAGAAAGCAAAGACGGGTATAGGTTATGGGGTTACTATAATTGGGTTATATGCGCTGGGAGTAGTGTGCGGCTCGAATCCAGGTCGAATATTAATTCAACCAGTACATACCTCATTCCCTCTCTTCTCGATGAAAAAGCATATTCCAACCTTCCCACATCCTTTGACTCCCCACTTGGATCCATCAATCTGCAAGCGCGGCGGTCTAACCGCTCGATTTGTTGATAAGCAGTTCACCTTTTCGTAGCTTACCTTGGAGGAAGGGAAGGCTACCTAAAGTATAGACGCGAGGCACAGGGGTATGGGCGTTCTCATGGGGCTGCGAGGTAGATTAGTGAACTCAGCGTTTGGGTTGAGAAAGGAGGCAAGGCATCAGGCAACGGTGATGGGATCCTTTTTCTTTGCTAGCATTGAATTCATGAGAGCCCTACTCACGATGATAGGCAATTTCGGATGTGACAAGCAGACTTCAAAGGTGGGTGGGCGCATTGTGGCTGCGCCACTGCAAGCGAGATCAACGCGAAGTATTCTATTAGTAACTTAGAGGACTCGGAAGACACTAAGGAGCACAACACGAGCCAGCCATTCACCATCAGCACGAGCATAATTGACCTGTGCGTTGGACTCGGAAAGGGGGTGGCGCTCCCGGCGGGTGACGTAAAAGAAATCTCGCAATCGTTTGCCCAACGAAGGATGCCCATACAGTAGACATAATCTAGGCCGCCATTCCTCCGAGGTCCTCGCCCTCGCCGCTAACCCGCCCGCGGAGTGAATTTAAAGACCTCAGGGTACAATGTGTGAGCACAGATGTCGGAGCACGGGAGCGCCCAGCGGGGCAGATAGCCGCGCAAAGCTTTTCCGTCGTCGCCTTGCGGCCGGACTGGTTGGTCGCAGCCGTCCACCACAGAAGTAACCTTTGTCTCTTGATCTCCAAAAATGCACGTTAAGGCGGTAGGGGGGACTATCCATGTCTCATCCCACCCTCTCCAGAGTTCAGCCGCTCTCAGGGTAAAGAAATGCCACAAACAAACGACACGCAAACGCCTGGCGCCGGGCCGAGTCGACCAAAACCAAAGTCACAACTAAGGCCACCTTCGATTTCTATTCCCGCTTTACCACCTATAGCGTATCTTGGACCTGGGATGCCGACTGTTCGAGTACAACCTCCTTCGCGGGCGGGGACGTTACAACCGGACGTGGAGTTGGGAGTGTATCTAACGCCAGATCGCATGCACACCAACTCTCAGCCATCGTCGCCCAATGGAAATGGCATATTCGCAAGGAGAGGATCGGCTGGTTCGAGTGAGCACCATCATGTTTACGTGTAGACAATGAAGGTTAACTGACGCTTTGGGCTCATAGTTATCGTCACCAAGGTAGCCGACGTCGGGAAAGGTGCGTCGTCCAACTTCTCAACTTGAATTGATGTCCTAACCTCGAGTTCTATCCAGACTTCTTCCTCGTCAACTCAGTTTGGCGTACGGACATTGTCACATTTTGTTGGTGCGTTCTTTGGTCACCCAAACACCATCCGACGTTTGTACTCATTTGCGCATCTTGTAACAGCCACGCCCGAATGGACTCTGTCCTCGGCGACGCACGAATCACCCATATCCAAGCTCGAAAATCTCGCCGCCCTCCCTTCCTGCACGAATACATCTTAGTGTTCTTTACGGCTGCGCGAAACCAACAATTTGTTCTCCGTATCGACAGGCTGGGGAAAGCAGGATCCACATCAGTCGGATGGCGAGAGGGCCTCGCTCCGAATACAGCCATCCAAGAAGTCGGAGTGTATCATGTCCAGGACTCACAGGTTGGGATTGACTCACCAGGCGGAGCGTGGTTAGCGATGGACGGGAGGTGGGGTTCATACCCGATTGCAACGTTGGCGACTTGGGAGAGCGAGAGGGAGAATGGCGAGTATGTATCACACCATGTGCAGACGGCAGCGACACATAGTGGACCGAGTCCACGGCTACAAGACGTGTCGAGACTATTAGAGGCTATTTTACTAGAAATGCCCAGCTAGTAAGTATTTCGGAAAAACTCGCACTTACTCCCCTAACCTTATTTCAGCCATCTAACAACAACCAACTGCTACTTTATGACCCGCACATCCCTCCTTCTCTTCCAACGCTGCTATCCTAAGACCTTTGCATGCCACTTCGGTTCCATGTCGGGCGAACTCGTCTCCGGTTATGACCTGGCAGAACCAGTCTGGGCTGGGCTGCTCAAATGGTACCTACCCTTCGTCGTGGTTTTTATTCTCGCATACATTCCGCCTATCTGCTTTTTCCATATCTTCGTCAAGCGCCTCATGGTCTGCCATAGCCTCGGCCAATGCAATGAATATGCCCTGAAGGTCCTACCCCGAGAACTGCTGGCCATGCATACAGCGTTACACTCAATCGTCGATGTACCGCTCCCAGTGGGGCTGTTACACGCGTACATGACAGCATTGGAGGGGCGAATGAACGACCTGGTTAGGAGGCTTTCGGCCCAGTTTCTAGGAGGTACCAACGAGCAGGCAAGACGTGAGGAACCGCCGTTACCGACGTAAGTTAGATAGCTTATTAAATATTTTGGATAACCTGACGAGTGCTTCCTAGACAACCGTTCCGTACGCTTATAAATGGAGCATGGAGTACGTTAATCACGTGGTGCGCTCTCGGAGCTGCGATTGCAGTATGTGAGTGTACTTCCTGCCAACGAATCGCGTACCCGTTAATAAAACACACACGACCTCTAGTGATATTCTTATCACTCCTCTATAGATATGGTGTTCTTGCCCTATTTCTGATAATTCTTGTCCTCGGAGTCTGGTTTAACTTTGAGTTCGGTAACAGGACTGTTGGTCTCTACGAAGGCGCTGATGAGATATTTGCCCCTCCGCTTTTCGTGCTTGAACCACCACAAAACGCTCCCAAAAACGTCGATGATGGATTGAATCAAGCGTTAGATAGCTTAAGACTTTGATGTCACTCACGATTCACGCTTTACATCTCTATTATAGACCGCATGTATCCGTCGCCTTGTGCCAGTTTCATAAATGTACCTCTGAAGTAGACAAGTCACGCACATATTTACCAAAAATACAAGCCGTTACCTAGGAGAACCTGGTCTAAAAATAAGACTAATGACGGGCGTAGGCCGTGAGGCTATTATGTTCGGGCTATATGCGCTGCAATTGTCGTGCACCCTAGCCGATCTTCAGAATTTCCAATTCGTACACATCTGTCCTTTCTTCGACCACACATTTGCCACCCAGCCAACTTTGGATATGACGAGCCTCAACGGTGAGTGGCCGTATTGCCACAGGGTGATGTAAGGGTTTTATATCAGTTTGTCCGCTACATAAGTTAAGGGGGCTACGCGTGGCTATCTACCTCCCCCCCTCGCATATCTCACTGTTCTATGGACTATACACAATCACACAAACGTAGAACGCAGCCACCCGGCACTTGAGCAAGTCAACCTGATGAGTACTTCTCAGATAACCACTTGGTATACCCATAGATAGAGGTTGAGGCACGTCAATCGCATGGTGTGCCCTCGGGGCCGAATCCACTGCATGTAGGTGTAATCCTGGACGACTTGCGTATCCCTACCGAACACATACGACCCTGAGCTACGCTCCCCCCCCCCCTCCCCATGCCTAGCGCCCCTGCCCTCTGAGATTGGTTTAACTTTGAGTTCGGTGATTAGGCTACCAGGATCTACCATGGTACCGATGATAAATTTGCCACCCCTCCTCCCACACCCAAACCGCCTCAAAACTCTCTTGAACACGTCGAGGATGGACTGAATCATTCATTAGATGCACCAGGTCTTTGTTTTATGCCCTACACACACCCGAAGGCAGGCTGACCAAAATATAGACGCTGCAGGATACTCCGAAACACATATGTGATTTTTAGCTTCATTACCGTACATTTATTATCCGGCACAGCCTAACGGGTGATGTGGAACACCTCTGGCGACGTCGATGGGCGTTACGAGGATGTCGACAGGCCCTCGGCTTGTGACGGGCGGCGAGTGTTTGGTTTTTCAGGTAACATGATTTGTCAGCCCTGTGATCGCAGGAGACTAATCATAAAAGGACAAAGGAATTGGCAGGAGTCTACTTGGTCTCTTGATCGCCGGGAATGCATTGCCAGAGGGGTAAGGGGAGACGTCAACTTCTCACACCACTCTCTCCAGCGTCCAGCTTTTCAATGAATTATACCCAATGTCACAACTGAAGAACGCGACTCACTCGCCTGGTGCTGGGCCAAGTCGACCAAGACTAAAATCACAACCGAAATCACTTTCACTTCCATTTCCTATTCCAACCTTACCACCGACTGCGTACTTTGGCTCTCGGCCGCCAACGGTCCAGGTACAACCTCCTTCGCGGGAGGGGACGTTACAACCAGAGGTGGAATTGGGGGTATATCTAACGCCGAGTCGCGTGCACACCGACTCTCAACCGTCTTCGCCCAAGGGAGATGGCATATTCGCAAGGAGAGGATCGGCTGGTTCGAGTGAGTGCTATCGTATTTACGCGTAGGCGATGGAGGTTGACCGGCGCTTTGGATGTTTAGTTAGCGTCACCAAAGTAGCTGACGTCGGGAAAGGCATGTCGTCCCACCTCCTAGCCCGAACAGACATCCTAATCTCGGATTCACTCCAGATTTTTTCCTCGCCAACTCAGTATGGCGTACAGACATTGTCACATTTTGCTGGTACGCCCTCTGGTCTACCAAACGTCATTCAACATTTGTATTCATTTACACGTTTCGTTGTAGTCACGCCCGAATGGACTCTGTCCTCGGCGACGCACGAATCACCCACATCCAAGCCCGGAAATCTCGCCGCCCTCCCTTCCTGCACGAATATATCCTAGTGTTCTTTACGGCTGGACAAAATCAACGCCTTGTCCTCCGTATCGACAGGCTCGGGAAAATAGGATCTACATCAGCAGGATGGCGAGAGGGTATCGCCCCAAACACAGCCATCCAAGAAGTGGGAGTGTACCACGTTCAAGACTCACAGGTTGAGATTGACTCGCCAGATGGAGCGTGGTTAGCGATGGATGGGAGGTGGGGGTCGTACCCGATCGCGACGCTGGCGACTTGGGAGAGTGAGAAGGCGAGTGGTGAGTGTGTATCACACCACGTGCAGACTGCAGCGTTGCATAGTGGGCCGACTCCGCAGTTGAAGGATGTGTCGAGGTTGTTGGAGGCGATTTTGCTGGAAATGCCCGCCTAGTGAGTAACTCAAAAGATTGTATTTGCTCCTCCTAATTTATTTGAGCAGTCATCTAACGACGACCAACTGCTACTTTATGACCCGGACATCCCTCTTACTCTTCCAACGCTGCTATCCTACAAATTTTGCGTGTCACCTTGGTCCCATGTCAGGCGAACTCGTCTCCGGTTCTGAGTTAGCGGAACCTGTCTGGGCCGGGCTGCTCAAATGGTACCTCCCCTTTGTCGTGGTCATCATCCTCGCATACATTCCGCCTATCTGCTTTTTCCATGTCTTGATCCAACGCCTTATGGTCTGCCATAGCCTGGAACGATGCCTCGGATATAGTTTGAGGGCTATACCTAGGGAACTATTAGCGATGCATACGGCATTACACTCGATCGTCGATGTGCCGCTCCCGGTGGGACTGTTGCATTCGTACATGACAGCATTGGAGGGGAGCATGAATGATTTAATTAGGAGACTTTCGGTACAGTTTCTGGGAGATACCGACCAGCAGACAAGACGTGAGGAATTGTCATTGCCGACGTGAGTTAGATAGTCCGTTGGAACTTTTGCTTGACCTAATCAGCGCTTCCCAGACAACCGTTTGACGCGCTTTTCGATGGAGCATGGACTACATTATTTGCATGGCTCACTCTCGGAGCCGGAATCGCTGTATGTGAGTGTACCGAGCCGTCGACGACTCTATATTC
>JANWGL010003937.1:0-16065 GCA_025200755.1 Ceratobasidium sp. C01 | reverse complement strand
GCTTGCGGCGCAGTTTCTGGATGATCAAGACGAACGAGCGAGACATGAAGGACCACCATTCCCAACGTAAGTCGTACCAGCCAGTAATCCTTTTGGTTGATCTAATGAGCATTTATCAGACAAACATTTGGCATGCTCATAGACGGGGCTTGGAGCACGTTGATCGCATGGTGTGCTCTCGGAGCCGGGATTGCTGCTTGTAAGTGTGCCAGTCGACAACCCGCGTAACATGATTAAACACATGTGGTCTCTAGGTATATTCCTCTCAGTCCTCTTTAAATATGGGTTTCTTGTGCTATTTCTGATTAGCCTAATTCTCGGAGTCTGGTTCAACTTTAAATTCGGCGAAGCCTCAGATAAGATATTTACTCCCCCTCCCGCGCTCGAACTACCGCAAAACGCTCCTGAACACGTCGAGGATGGGTTGAATCAAGCGTTAGACGGACTAGGTGTTTGATTCAAGTCTTTGGTTTCGCCTTGTTTCCGGTTTACATTCCCATTATAGACCTCAGTATCCTCGATGTATCCTAGTTTCACGATGTACCCCTGGAGTTGACAAACAATACATATATTTACTGAAATAGAAATAGAAAAGAAATTACCTAGTGTGGCCGTCTAAGAGGGCGGGCGTAGGTGTGTCTCATCCCGTCTCTGCGAATCTTCGCGGTCGGGATTCCTGTCATGCTCGCCCCCCCCCACCCTTACTGTACTGGGTAATTTAGGACAGCTTGAATCATGCACGTAGCATATGTGCACATTCTTTCACCTCCTTGACCTTCGTACCTAAGAGAGCCTAATTTAAGGACTAGACCAAATGTTTGATGTGGGCTCTGGAGCTGTTATGTTTGGGCTATATGCGCTGCGAGTGTCGCGCATTATAGTAGGAGGGAACCAGACCGAGGTGTCCGGGGTACATCAAGACGGTCACGTGATTATTTTACATACACTCAATCTTATTTTCTCCCACCATCGCGTGTCCAACATCTCGGTTCTTGTTCCAAAATTGGCACAGCTAGCACATGCCTTTCTTCGCCACTTGATTCGGAAGCCTTCCTACATCCTTTGACCGTAGTTTTACAGGCGAGTGGCTGTGTTGCTATAGGGTGATGGGATCAATGGCAGGGGTTTAATGGTCGCTATGTCTACCTACTAGAAATCTATCCACATCCGGTTTTACTCTCTGTCTCTCTCTGTCTCTCTGTCTCTCTCAAGTCTAGCTGTTCCATGAATTATATACAATATCACTAATGGAGGACGCAACTCAGTCACCTGGCGCGGGACCAAGTCGACCAAACCCAAAACCACAACTAAACCCCCCTGCAATCACTGTTCCCACCTTACCACAGACTGCATACCTTAGTACTAGGACGCCGGCCGAACGAGTCCAACCATTTTCACAGGCGGGGACCCCACAACCGGCGGTAGAGTTAGGGGTGTATCTAACGCCGGATTACATGTACGCCAACTCTCAACCGTCGTCACCCAAGGGGGACGGCATGTTTGCGAGGAGGGGGTCGGCTGGGTCGAGTAAGCACGATTGTTTGCGCGTGTGCGACGTAACTTGAACGACGCTTTGAACGTATAGTTAGTGTCCCCAAGGTAGCCAATGTCGGGGAAAGTGTGTTGTCATATTCTCTAGCCAAATTGACGGACTAAACGCGGTTATACTCTAGGTTTCTTCCTAGCCAATTCAGTATGGCGTACAGATATAATTACATTTTGCTGGTACGCCTTCTAGTCTTCTTAACCTCGTGCGGCGTTCATACTTAATTGCACACTTCACAGTCACACGCGTATGGACCCTGTCCTCGGCAATGCGCGAATTACACACATCCAAGCTCGAAAATCCCGCCGTCCCCCCTTCCTGCACGAATACATCTTAGTATTCTTCACGGCTGCGCGAAATCAACGATTTGTCCTTCGCATCGACAGACTTGGGAAGGTGGGATCCACATCGGCAGGATGGCGAGAAGGCATAGCCCCCAACACGGCCATTCAAGAAGTCGGGGTGTACCACGTCCAAGATACGCAGGTTGGGATCGACTCGCCCGACGGAGCGTGGCTAGCAATGGATGGGAGGTGGGGGTCGTATCCGATTGCGACGTTGGCGACTTGGAAGAGCGAGCAAGAGAGCGGCGAGCGTGTTTCGCACCATGTGCAGACGGCAGCGATGCATGGTGAGCCAATTCCGCAGCTGAAGGACGTGTCGAGGTTGTTGGAGGCGATTTTACTGGAAATGCCTGCCTAGTGAGTAATCCTGAAAAACTTGCATTAGCTCTCCCTAATTCATTTCACATAGTCATTTAACAACGACGAACTGCTATTTTATGACCCGCACATCACTCCTGCTATTCCAGCGCTGTTATCCTAAAGCATTCGCGTGTCACTTCGGTCCCATGTCAGGTGAACTTGTCCCCAGCTCCGACCTAGCCGAACCCGTCTGGGCCGGGCTGCTCAAGTGGTATCTCCCTTTCGTCGTATTCTTCATTCTTGCATACATCCCGCCAGTTATCGTTTTTCATATCTACTTCAAACGCCTTATAAACTGCCATAGCCTGGTGGGGTGCTACGGATACCCCGAGTCTAGGGAGCTTTTGGCAGTTCGTACAGCGTTACACTCTATCGTGGACGTACCGCTCCCAGTAGGGCTGTTACATTCGTACATGACGGCATTGGAGGAACGAATGAACGATCTGGTTATAAGGCTTTCAGCGCAATTTATAGGGGCCGGGGACGAGCAGGCGAGAGACGAAGGGCCACCATTGCCAACGTAAGTCATTCTGGCCAACGCGGTTTCTTTGCGTCGACCTGACGAGCGCTACCCAGACAACCGTTCGGCAATCTTATAGATGGAGCTTGGAGCACCTTGCTTGCATGGTGTGCTCTTGGAGCCGGGATCGCCGCATGTAAGTGTACCTTTCGGCGATTCACGTATCACTGCTTAACAAACGGGGTCTCAAGGTGTATTCCTCTCACTCCTCTTTAAATATGGCCTTCTTGTCCTATTTCTGATTATCCTCGTTATCGGAGTCTGGTTCAACTTTAAATTCGGCGATCAGTTTGTTGGGCTCTACGAAGGCTCTGATGAGATATATGTCCCTCCCCCTCCTCCCGCGCTCGAGTCGCCGCAAAACGCTCCCGAAAGTGTCGAGGATGGATTGAACCAGGCGTTGGATGGGACGGGGCTTTGATATAGGACTTTGATTTATATCTTTATTCCTGTTTTACATTCCTATTATAGATCTCATATATCGGTCACCATGTCCCAATTTCACAAATGTATCTCTCGTTCAATAAATCACGCATATATTTACTAAAAATATATCCTACTCGCCAGATCCAATGGTTAACTAGGAGGGTCTAGTTTAAGAAAACCAATGGTTCGCGTACGCCGTGGGGCTGTTATCTTAGGGCTATATGCGCTGCAAGCGTCGTACCTCTCGGCCCGAGGTCATATGGCTTAGTACACATCTTCTTTCCTCGTTACTTAAGAGGAAGTCTACCTTAACCTTCCTACATCCTTTGCTAGAGGGTGATAGAATCAACGATAGGGTTTATGATCATAAAAATTGTCTACCTTTGTCTACTGATTGCTAGAAAACGCACGTCAAGGAGGTGAAGAGTATCTCTTCACATTTAGCCTCTCCCAAGTTTAACTGTTCTATAAGTCATACACGATGCCACTAATAAATGACACCATTCAATCTCCTGGCGCTGGACCTAGTCGGCCAAATCAAAAATCAAAATTAAATCCACTTCCAATCACTGCTCCTACTTTACCGCAGACCGCATATCTTGGCCCTAGGACGCCGTCTGTAGAGGTAAAATCATTCTCGCAGACGAGGACGCCACAGCCGGAGGTGGAGTTGGGAGTGTATCTGGCGCCCGATCACTCGCGCGCTAACTCCCAACCGGCGTTACTCGAGGGGAACAGCATCTTCTCGAGGAGAGGATCGGCTGGGTCTAGTAAGCACCATTGTTTGTGCGGAGACGGAAGTTGAACAACGCTTTGGATGTATAGTCGTCCCTAAAGTGGCAAACGTGGGAGAGAGTCTGTCGTCATATTTCTTACAGTAGCTCAAATTGACATCCTAACGCGATCCGCTCTAGGTTTCTTCCTAGCCAATTCAGTATGGCGCACAGATATAGTTACATTCTGCTGGTACGCTCTCTCTAAGTCAAGACGGGTTTCGTCTCCAACCACACGCTCTACAGTCATGCCCGTATGGACACTGTTCTTGGCAACGCGCGAATCACCCACATACAAGCTCGAAAATCACGCCGTCCCCCCTTCTTACACGAGTACATCTTAGTGTTCTTCACGGCTGCGCGAAACCAACGCTTTGTCCTCCGTATCGATAGACTCGGCAAAGTAGGATCCACATCAGCAGGATGGCGGGAGGGCATAGCTCCGAACACAGCCATTCAAGAAGTGGGAGTGTATCACGTTCAGGACTCACAGGTTGGGGTTGATTCACCAGACGGAGCATGGTTAGCAAGGGATGGAAGGTGGGGGTCGCATCCAATCGCGACATTGGCGACTTGGGAGAGCGAGAAGGAGAGCGGGGAATGTGTATCTCATCACGTGCAGACTGCAGCGTTGCATAGTGGGCCGAGTCCACAGCTGAAAGATGTGTCAAGGTTATTGGAGGCTATCTTGCTGGAAATGCCCAACTAGTAAGTGACCCTGAACTACTGTGTTCGATCTCCTTAATCTATGTCGGGCAGCCATCTCACGACAACCAACTGCTATTTCATGACCCGCACATCACTCCTGCTATTCCAGCGCTGCTATCCTAAAGCCTTCGCCTGTCACTTCGGTCCCATGTCAGGCGAACTTGTCTCCGGCTCAGACCTAGCCGAACCCGTCTGGGCTGGGCTACTCAAGTGGTATCTCCCTTTCGTCGTGTTCTTCATCCTCGCGTACATCCCGCCAGTGGTCATTTTTCATCTCTATGTCGGACGTCTCATAAGCTGCCATAGCCTCGGGCAATGCTACGAATACCCCGGATCTAGAGAGCTGTTAGCTGTTCGTACAGCGTTGCACTCGATTGTGGATGTACCTTTCCCAGTGGGGGTACTGCATTCATATATGACGGCGTTGGAAGGGCGAATGAACGACCTGGTTATACGACTTTCGGTACAATTCCTAGAGGACAGGGACGAGAGGACGAGAGACGAAGGACCACCATTGCCAACGTAAGTTATACCGATCAGAGAGTTTTTTACTCGATCTAACAAGTCCTGCCCAGGCAACCGTTCGGTACACTTATAGATGGTGCTTGGGGTACGTTGGTCGCATGGTGTTCTCTTGGAGTGGGAATTGCTGCATGTAAGTGAACCTGCTAGCGATTCGCGTATCATTACTAAACAAACGTGATCCCTAGGCATATTCCTCACAGTCCTCTTTAGATATGGTGCACTTGTGCTATTTCTGATTAGCCTCACTCTCGGAGTCTGGTTCAACTTGAAATTCGGGGATAAGTTTGTTGGGCTCTACGAAGGCTCCGATATGATATTTGCCCCTCCTCCCACGCTCGAACCGCAGCAGAGCACTCCTGACCATGCCGAGGATGGGTTGAATCATGCGTTAGATGGACTAGGTGTTTGACTCAAGTCTTTGATTCCATCTTACTTTCGTTTTACGTTCCTATAATGGGCCTCAGGATCCTCGATGTGTCCTAGTTTCATAATGTACACCTTGAGTTAACAAACCACGCATATATTTACTGAAATAGAAATAGAAAAAGAACTACCTAGTTTGACCGTGTCTAAGAGGGCGGGCGTAGGCTGTGAGGCTGTTATACCTCGGTTATGCGCGTCGTGAGGGGTCGTAGGGCCCCAACTCGAGTTATTGATACCATCCTAACCCCAGTCCACCGTTCCAGGTTTCCTCTTAGCCAATTCGATAAGGCGTACAGACATTATCATATTTTGCCGGTACGTCTTTTAATTCTCCTAACTCCATTCGACGTTCCACTCAACCGTTCACTCCATCGTAGTCACGCTCGAATGGACCCTATCCTCGGCAAAGCGAATCACCCACATACAAGCTCGAAAATCTCACCGCCCTCCCTTCCTACACGAATACATCCGGGGTCTGGTTTAACTTGAAATACGGCGTCAATATCACAGGACTCCACGCAGGGGTCGATGAGATACTTGCCCCTCAGCCTCCTACACCCGAACCACTACAAAACGCAAACGCTCCCTAGAATGTTGAGGATGGGCTGAGGCGAGCTTTGGATGGGTCAAGCTTTTGATTTATCACTTTGTTTGTTTCTACTGTATACCTCATCTATCTATCAATGTGTCCTAATTCCACCTGCTTGAGTGTCGAAATGCTCGCATGCCAAATCATTGAAACTGGGAGAAGGATACTTGTTGCATGGAGGGGACTCGTTTGCGAGCTTAAAACAGACCAAGGTTTCGGATGCTAGGGAAGCGTAGGACCGCCTTGCGGGCAGCGAGAAACGAGTGGGCGCTAACCAACAGTTGGTGGACTATATGCGCTGAGAACATTGCATGGCTCGACCCTAGGCCTACGATTAACACAGCTATTACATACCTCCTCCCTTCGCATCTTGACGAAAAAACCTACCCCAACCTACTTGCATCCTTTGACTATTCACTTGGATCCATCAATCTGCAAGCGCGGCGGTCTAACCCCATGATTCGTTGATATACACTTTGCGCTTGCCCTACCCTACTTTTTTAGGGAGGGAAAGTTACCTGTAGAGACTGGCCACACGAGTATGGGCGTTTCCATGGGGCCACGAGGCAGATATTAGTGAACTCAGCATTTGGGTTAAAAAGGAGGCCAAGCATCAGGCAACGGTGCTAGGATTCGTTTCTCCGCTACTATTGGAGTCATAGTGATGCTACTCACGATGGTAAGTAATTTTGGATGTGACAAGCAGACTTCAAGGAAGGGTGGTTGCATTGTGGCTGAACCAGTGCAAGTGAGATCAACGTTAAGTATTCTATAAATAACCGGAGGATTCGGGAGGAACCGAGGAACACAGCACGAGCCTAGACATCCACCATCAACACGAGCATAATTGACCCGTGCACCGCGCTAGGAAAGGGGGTGGCGCTCCCGGCGGGTGACGTAAGAAAAGTCTCGCAATGATTTGCCCAACGAAGGATGTTCATACAGTAGGCATAATTGAGACGGCCATTTCTCCCTCGCCGCTAACCCGCTCGCGAAGTGAATTTTAAAGGTTTCAGGGTACAATGTGTGAGCACAGATGTCGGAGCACGGGAGCGCCCAGCAGGCCGGATAGCCAGCCGCCCAAAGTCTCCCCGTCGTCGTCTTGCGGCCAGACTGGTTGGTGCGCAGTCGCTCACACCAGAAGTAACCTTTGTCTCTTGACCGTCAGAAATGCACGTTAAGGCAGTAGGGGTGGTTATCCACGTCTCATCCCTCCCTCTCTGTTGTCCGGCTGCTCTATGAAGTAAATATAATGCCGCAAATAAACGATACACAATCACCGGGCGCCAGGCCGAGTCGACCAAAACCACAACTAAGAACACCTTCGATTTCTATTCCCACTTTACCACCGACCGCGTATCTTGGCCCCCGGACGCCGACCGTACAGGTTCAACCTCCTTCGCGGGCGGGGACGTTACAACCGGAGGTGGAGTTGGGAGTGTATCTGGCTCCAGATCGCCTGCACACCAACTCTCAACCGTCTTCGCCCAAGGGAGATGGTATATTTGCAAGGAGAGGGTCGGTTGGTTCGAGTGGGTACCATTATGTTTGGGCATAAACGATGAAGGTTAACTAGTGCTTTGGATGTATAGTCAGCATCCCCAAGGTAGCCGACGTTGGGAGAGGTGCGCTGTCTTGTCTCCCAGCTTGAATTGTCATCTTAATCCCGGATTCACTCTAGACTTCTTCCTCGCTAACTCAATCTGGCGTACAGACATTATCACATTTTGCTGGTAGGCCTTTCGATCCCCCAAACATCTTCCGACGTTTGTACTCATTTGCGCATTTTGTGACAGTCATGCCCGCATGGACTCCGCCCTCGGCTCCGCACAAATTACCCACATCCAAGCTCGGAAGTCCCGCCGTCCTCCCTTCCTGCACGAATATATCTTAGTCTTCTTCACGGCTCCGCGAAACCAACGCCTTGTCCTTCGTATCGACAGACTCGGCAAAGTAGGATCCACATCAGCAGGACGGCGAGGAGGTATAGCTCCTAACACAGCCATTCAGGAAGTCGGAGTGTACCACGTCCAAGACTCCCAGGTTGGAGTCGACTCGCCGGACGGAGCGTGGCTAGCGATGGATGGGAGGTGGGGGTCGTATCCGATCGCGACATTGGCAACATGGGAGAGCCAGAGGAGCGGCGAGTGTGCATCGCACCATGTGCAGATGGCGGTGATGAATGGTAGACCGATCCCGCAACTAAAAGACGTGTCGAGGTTGCTGGAGGCTATCTTGCTAGAAATGCCTAGCTAGTGAGTCGCTCTAGGAGCCTATGTTTGTTCTCCCTGATTCATTTTGGGCAGCCATCTAACAACGACGAACTGCTATTTCATGACCCGTTCATCGCTCCTGCTCTTCCAACGCTGCTACCCTAAATCTTTCGCATGCCACTTTGGTCCGATATCTGGCGAGCTTGTCTCTGGCTCTACTCTAGCGGAACCCGTATGGGCCGGACTGCTTAAATGGTATCTTCTCCTTGCCATATTCTGCGTCCTCGCATACATCCCGCCTATCATTCTTTTTCATATCTTCGTCAAACGCCTCATAGTCTGTCATAGCCTCCACCAATGCTATCAGTACCCCACGGATGTCGCGCCGAGAGAGCTATTCGCGTTACGTGTGGCGTTACATTCGATTCTGGATGTTCCCCTCCCGGTGGGATTGATACATTCGTATATGGCGGCGTTAGAGGGACGAATGAACGATTCGGTTAGCAGACTTTTGGTCCAGTTTCTCGGAGATGACGATGAACGAGCGAGGTGTGAGGGACCACCATTACCAACGTAAGTCGTACTTGACCAGCAAGTCTTATGGCAAACCTAACGAGCGCATCGCAGAAAACCGTTCGGTACACTCATAAATGGTGCATGGAGTACGTTACTTGCCTGGTGCACTCTCGGAGCCGGGATTGCCACACGTGAGTGTACCTACCAACCTCTTGCATACCCATTACTAAAACAAACACCCTCCACAGTTTTATTCCTTTCACTTCTCGCTGGATACGGACTTTTTATCCTATTCATGGTTATCCTTGTTCTTGGAGTCTGGTTCAACTTTAGATTCGGCGACAGCAGGATCGGACTATGCGAGGGTGTTGATGAGATATTCGCCCCTCCGCCTCCCGCGCCTGAACCGCCACAAAACGCTCCCGAATACATCGATGATAGATTAGACCAAGCGCTGTGTAGACTAGGTGTTTGACTTGTATATTTATATATTTCGTTTTTACATTCCTATCATATATTTCGTGTATTCGCCAGCATGTTGTAGTTTCGTAGATGTCCCTCTGAAGTAGACAAACCACACGTATATTTACTGTAAATAAAGCTATTACCTAGGAGACCAATAATGGGCGTAGGCTGTGAGGCTATTATGTTCAGGCTATATGCGATGCGATTGTCGTACGCCTCGAGTATTCTTCACGTCCGCGTGAAACCAACGATTCTATACCGGCAGGCTGAAGAAAGTAGGGTCCACATCAGCGAGGTAGCGAGGGGGTAGCGCTCTGGATATAGCCATTCAAGAAGTAGGAGTCTACCACGTCCAAGGCTCACAAATTGGAATGGACTCGCCGGATGAAGCAATGTTATTGATGGATAGAAGCTGGGGGTCGCACCCGGTTGCGACGTTAATGACGCGGGAGAACAAGATAGAGCGGGGCCAGCTTATATCACATCATGTGCAGACGGCGACGATGGATAGTGGGCCGATCCCACGGCTGAAGGACATGTCGAAATTGTTAGAAGCCATCTTACTAGAAATGGCGATCTGTTGAGTGACCTTAAAAATTGATTATCACTCTCTACTTACTTTTGCCCAGCCACTCTACGAGCATGTTTAATTAAACAGGAGAAGGCAGGTAGATTGAAGAACATCAGAGGGAATGGGAGAAAGAGAGGCCAGGAGTGCACAAGGCGAAAGATAGGAGACAAGGGGAGAAGGCAAAGACGGGTATAGGCTATAGGGTTACTATAATTGGGTTATATGCGCTGAGAGCAGTGTGCGGCCCGACTCCAGTTCGAAGATTGGTCCAACCAGTACATACCTCACCCCCCCTCCTTCTCGATGAAAGAGCATATTCCAACCTTCCCACATCCTTTGACCCCTCACTTGGGTCCATCAATCTGCAAGCGCGGCGGTCTAGCCGCGCGATTCGTTGATATGCAGTTCACCCGTTTCGTAGCTTACTTTTGAGGAAGGGAAGGCTACCTATAGACGCGAGGCACAGGGGTATGGGCGTTCCTATGGGGCTGCGAGGTAGATTAGTGAACTCCGCGTTTGGATTGAAAAAGGAGGCAAGGCATTAGGCAACGGTGATGGGATCCTTTTTCTTTGCTAGCATTGAATTCATGAGAGCCCTACTTACGATGATAAGCAACTTCGGAAGTGACAAGCAGACTTCAAAGGTGGGTGGACGAATTGTGGCTGCGCCACTGCAACGCTAAGTATTCTATTTGCAATTTAGAGGATCCGGAAGACACTAAGGAGCACAACACGAGCTGGCCACACACCATCAGCACGAGCATAATTGACCTGTGCGTTGGACTCGGAAAGGGGGTGGCGCTCCCGGCGGGTGACGTAAAAGAAATCTCGCAATCGTTCGCTCAACGAAGGATGCTCATACAGTAGACATAGTTGAGGCCGCCGTTCCTCCGAGGTCCTCACCCTCGTCACTAATCCGCTCGCGAAGGGAGCTTTAGAGACCTCAGGGTGCAGTGTGTGAGCACAGATGTCGGAGCACGGGAGCGCCCAGCAGGGCAGATAGCCGCGCAAAGCTTTTCCGTCGTCGCCTTGCGGCTGGACTGGACTGGTTGGTCGCAGCCATCCACCACAAAAGTAAACTTTGTGTCTTGATCTTCGAAAACGCACATTAAGGCGGTAGGGGGGACTACCCATGTCTCATCCCACCCTCTCCAGAGTTCAGCCGCTCTTGGGGTCAAGAAATGCCACAAATAAACGACACTCAAACGCCTGGTGCCGGGCCGAGTCGGCCAAAACCAAAACCACAACTAAGGCGGCCTTCAATTTCTATTCATATTTTACCACCTACAGCGTATCTTGGACCTGGAATGCCGACTGTTCGAGTACAACCAGACGTAGAGTTGGGGGTGTATCTAACGCCAGATCGCCTGCACACCAACTCTCAGCCATCGTCACCCAATGGAAATGGCATACCCGCAAGGAGAGGATCGGCTGGCTCGAGTGAGTGCTGTCGTATTTACGCGTGATTGACGAAAGTTAACTGGCACTCTGGATGTTTAGTTAGCATCACCAAAGTAGCTGACGTCAGAAATGGCATGTCGTCCCACCTCCTAGCTCGAACAGACATTCTAATCTCAGATTTACTCCAGACTTCTTCCTCGCCAACTCGGTTTGGCGTACAGACATTGTCACATTTTGCTGGTACGCCTCTGGTCTACCAAACATCATTCAACATTTGTATTCATTTACACGTTTTGTTGTAGTCACGCCCGAATGGACTCTGTCCTCGGCGACGCACGAATCACCCATATTCAAGCTCGAAAATCTCGTCGCCCTCCCTTCCTGCACGAATATATCCTGGTATTCTTTACGGCTGGACAGAACCAACGCCTTGTTCTCCGTATCGACAGACTCGGGAAAATGGGATCTACATCAGCAGGATGGCGAGAGGGTATTGCCCCAAACACAGCCATCCAAGAAGTAGGAGTGTATCATGTCCAGGACTCACAGGTTGGGATCGACTCGCCAGATGGAGCGTGGCTAGCGATGGACGGGAGGTGGGGGTCATATCCAATCGCGACGTTGGCGACTTGGGAGAGTGAGAAGGCGAGTGGCGAGTGTGTGTCACATCATGTGCAGACGTCAGCGACGCATAGTGGGCCGAGTCCACGGCTACAAGACGTGTCGAGACTATTGGAGGCTATTTTACTAGAAATGCCCAGCTAGTAAGTATTTCGGAAAAACTTGCACTTACTTCCCTAACCTTATTTCAGCCATCTAACAACGACCAACTGCTACTTCATGACCCGCACATCCCTCCTACTATTCCAACGCTGCTATCCTAAGGCCTTTGCATGCCACTTTGGTTCTATGTCGGGCGAACTCGTCTCCGGTTATGACCTAGCAGAACCTGTCTGGGCTGGGCTGCTCAAATGGTACCTACCCTTCGTTGTGATTTTTATTCTCGCGTACATTCCGCCTATCTGCTTTTTCTATGTCTTCGTCAAGCGCCTCATGGTCTGCCATAGCTTCGGCCAATGCGATGAATATGCCCTGAAGGTCCTACCCCGAGAACTGCTGGCCATGCATACAGCGTTACACTCGATCGTCGATGTACCGCTCCCAGTGGGGCTGTTACACGCGTATATGACAGCATTGGAGGGGCGAATGAACGACCTTGTTGGGAGGCTTTCAGCCCGGTTTCTGGGAGGTACCGACGAGCAGGCAAGACGTGAGGAACCGCCGTTACCGACGTAAGTTAGACAGGTTGTTAAGTCTTTTGGATAACCTAACGAGTGCTTCCCAGACAACCTTTCGGTACGCTTATAAATGGAGCGTGGAGTACGTTAATTGCGTGGTGCGCTCTCGGAGCTGCGATTGCAGTATGTGAGTGTACTTACCTGCCAACGAATCGCGTACCCATTACTAAAACACGCGCGACCTCTAGTGATATTCCTATCACTCCTCTACAGATATGGTGTTCTTGCCCTATTTCTGATAATTCTTGTTCTCGGAGTCTGGTTCAACTTTGAGTTCGGCAACAGGACTGTTCGTCTCTACGAAGGCGCTGATGAGATATTTGCCCCTCCGCTTTTCGTGCCTGAACCACCACAAAACGCTCTCGAAAACGTCGAGGATGGATTGAACCAAGCGTTAGATAGCTTAAGACTTTGATGTCACTCATTAACCACGCTCTACATCTCTATTATAGACCGCATGTATCCGTCGCCGTGTGCCAGTTTCATAAATGTATCTCTCATATTTACCAAAATACAAGCCGTTAACTAGGAGAACCTGGCCTAAAAATAAGACTAATGCCGGGCGTAGACCGTGAGGCCACTGTACTCGGGCTATATGCGCTGCAATTGTCATGCACCTTAGCCGATCTTCAAAATTTCCAATTCGTGCACATCTGTCCTTTCTTCGACTACACATTTGCCACCTAGCCAACTTTAGATATGACGGGCAGCCTCAACGGTGAGTGGCCGCATTGCCGCAGGGTGATGTAAGGGCTTTATATCAAGGTGTCCGCTACATAAGTTAAGGGGGCTACGCGTGGCTATCTGCCTCTCACATCCCCCGTATGTCTCGCTGTCCTATGAACTATACACCGTCACAAACGAAGGACGCGATCACTCGGTGCTTGAACTGACGATTACTTCTTGGGCAATTGTTTAGTATACCCATAGATAGAGGTTGAAGCACGCTAATCGCATAGTGTACCTCGAGGCCGGAATCACCGTATGTAAGTGTCCATATAAGTGTACTGCTAGATGATTTATGTATATTCAATGAACACATACAATCGTCAGTTATAGTCCCCTCACTCCTCCTTAGATCTGCAATTTTTGCCCTATTTCTGGTTATCCTCGTTCTCGGAGACTGGTTCAACTTTGGGTTCGGCGACAGAAACTACTGGGATCTACCATGGTACTGGCGAAAATTTTGCCACCCCTCCTCCTGCACCCAAACTGCCGCAAAACGCTCCTGGACACGTCTAGGATGGACTGAATCATTCATTAGTCTTTGTTTTATGCACTGCACACACCCGAAGGAAGGCTGACCAAAATAGAGACGCCGCAGGATACCCCGAAGCACATATGCGATTTTTTAGCTTGATTACCGCACATTTATTGTCCGGTACAGCCTAAAGGATGATGTGGAACACCTCTGGAGACGTTGACGAGCATTACGACGATGCCAACAGGCTCTCGACTTGTTGTGGGCGGCGAATGTTTGGCCATCTCAGGGACCAACATGATTTGTCAGCACCGTGATTGCAGGAGACTAATCACAGAAAGGACAAAGGAATTGGCAGGAGTCTACTTGGTCTCTTGATCGCCGGGAATGCATTGCCAGAGGGGTAAGGGGGACTCCTACTTCTCGTATCTCCCTGTCCAGTGTCGAGCTTTTCTATGAATTATACTCAATGTCACTAGTAAAGGACGCGACTCACTCGCCTGGTGCTGGATCAAGTCGACCAAAACCAAAGGCACAACCAAAACCACCTCCACCTCGAATTCCTATTCCCTCCTTACCGCCGATTGTGTACTTCGGCTCTCGGACGCCAACAGTCCAGGTACAACCTCCTTCGCGGGAGGGGACCTTACAACCAGAGGTGGAATTGGGAGTATATCTAACGCCGAGTCGCGTGCACACCGACTCTCAACCGTCATCGCCCAAGGGAGATGGCATATTCGCAAGGAGAGGATCGGCTGGTTCGGGTGAGTGCTATGGTATTTACGCGTAGATGATGAAAGTTAACTGGTGCGTTGAACGTATAGTTAGTACCACCAAGGTAGCAGACGTCGGGAAAGGCGCGTCATCCCATCTCCCAACTCGAGTTGATGTCCTAACCTCGAGCTCACTCCAGACTTCTTCCTCGCCAACTCAGTCTGGCGTACGGACATTGTCACCTTTTGCTGGTACGCCCTCTGATCTACCAAACGTCATTCAACATTTGTACTTATTTACACATTTCGATCAAGCCACGCCCGAATGGACTCTGTCCTTGGCGACGCACGAATCACCCACATCCAAGCTCGAAAATCTCGCCGTCCTCCCTTCCTACACGAATATATCCTAGTATTCTTTACTGCCGGGCAAAACCAACGCCTTGTCCTCCGTATCGACAGACTCGGGAAAATAGGATCTACATCAGCAGGATGGCGAGAGGGTATCGCCCCAAACACAGCCATCCAAGAAGTGGGAGTGTACCACGTTCAAGACTCACAGGTTGAGATTGACTCGCCAGATGGAGCGTGGTTAGCGATGGATGGGAGGTGGGGGTCGTACCCGATCGCGACGCTGGCGACTTGGGAGAGTGAGAAGGCGAGTGGTGAGTGTGTATCACACCACGTGCAGACTGCAGCGTTGCATAGTGGGCCGAGTCCGCAGTTGAAGGACGTATCGAGGTTGTTGGAGGCGATTTTGCTGGAAATGCCCGCCTAGTGAGTAACTCGAAAGATTGTATTCGCGCCTCCTAATCTATTTGGGCAGTCATCTAACGACGACCAACTGCTACTTTATGACCCGGACATCACTCTTACTCTTTCAACGCTGCTATCCTACAAACTTTGCGTGTCACCTCGGTCCCATGTCGGGCGAACTCGTCTCCGGTTCTGAGTTAGCGGAACCTGTCTGGGCCGGGCTGCTCAAATGGTACCTCCCCTTTGTCGTGGTCATAATCCTCGCATACATCCCACCTATCTGCTTTTTCCATTTCTTGATCCAACGCCTTATGGTTTGCCATAGCCTAGAACGATGCCTCGGATATAGTTTGAGGGCTATACCTAGGGAACTATTAGCGATGCATACGGCGTTACACTCGATCGTCGATGTACCGCTCCCGGTGGGACTGTTGCATTCGTACATGACAGCCCTGGAGGGGAGCATGAACGATTTAATCAGGAGACTTTCGGTACAGTTTCTGGGAGATACCGACCAGCAGACAAGACGCGAGGAATTGTCCTTACCGACGTAAGTTAGATAGGCCGTTGGGACTTTTGCTTGACTTAATCAGCGCTTTCCAGACAACCGTTCGACGCGCTTTTCGACGGAGCATGGACTACATTATTTGCATGGCTCACTCTCGGAGCCGGAATCGCTGTATGTGAGTGTACCGACCCGTCGACGACTCTATATTC
>JANWGL010003933.1:0-10436 GCA_025200755.1 Ceratobasidium sp. C01 | reverse complement strand
ATACTCTATACATACTCCTGTTCATTCCTGCGCATCGTACTTTGCGGAACCTTTGTAGGACTCTCAGGATATAGTATTACGATGGCGACAGTGGGAAGTACGTAGTGCATAGTATAATTATGAGCGGGTGCTGGACAAAGCTGTATCTCCGATATATATTATCGGGCCAAGATGTGGACCACGATGCTATTTGACGAGTACCTCCACTCCGGTACTGCCCTTGAATGCCAACTATCTATATACTATCGATGTCCTGCCTCATAATGCCGTTGTGATTGTCTGGGCTTATGATACTATATGTCTCAGGACTACAGTGACACTATCTATTTGACCTCTATATTATTTCTGCGCTCAGATGGTATCGCTCCTGGTAAATTCCTATAGTATATGCCCAGGACTGACTTCCAAGCAACAGGTCGTTTGTCACTTGAACATACTATCAAGAAGCAAATACATTGGTAGGTATACTATTTGTACAGATACCACAAGCGTGCCGCCCCCTTATCATGGGGTGTGTGTTAGGAATACTATATTGTTCCCTAGTGACGCGATACTATCATGTGGCACTTGGCCTCCTGAATGCATTACCCCGGCGCCCAATATCAATCAATACCATCAGGTTGTTTGATTGTACTCAACCATGGTGTTTGTATACAGTGTCGGAGTAGGAAGAGTACAAGCAAGACATGATCACATATTACCTTAGCGGAAGACCACTGGTGAAACACTCAGCGTAAGTGGTTGGTGGTATAGTATTCTCGTAAGTAGCCACTCAGCATAGTATAGCCCATCTATACTATCGTTTACCGGGATTATCTCGAAAGGATACTATCGCGAACATATACTATCGCAGATTGATACTATCGTGAACTGATACTATCCCAAGCTTACACAATCGTTGACATACACCATCCGAGCATAGTGTCATGATATGATACCTAGGTGAGTCGCACAGATTATACTATAGGTGGCCTAGAAAGGTATAGTATCTACATCACCTTACCTCTCGCTGAGCCCGATTGATCCACCACTGCCGAATATAGAGCGTTTGACACAAGTGTAATGGTGATATCAGGTGTCTCATAAAATCTAGATTTGGTAATAACAATGGTTGATAGCATGTGGCCGGTATCACTGTCGGTTGAGGTGGATATCACAACATACTATTCTGACTGCTTAGTTATATATAAGAGATATGTACCCGTCTGCTCTTCGAATGTATGCAATTCGGGTCAGGTAGGAATACATTCACATAGACTGTTCCAACCAGGCGTGCGGGTGCTATACAGAATAGCATATTGTTGCACTCACTGTGCTGCATATCAACTTAACTGTTTATATGATAACCGATACCGCGCCCAGGTAGATAGGTTTAATACGTTGTAGAGAATATTCCACAAGCCCTGGATGTCTATCTTTCACGAACAATCTCGGAGTAATCACCATCCACCAAAAAAGAGCACCAATTGAACGGTCAGGATAGGATATTGGTAATGTGGCATTCTCACCCGTAGCATCTTAGTATACTATCAAAAACCGATACTACCAAGAGGAGACACTATGGTGGACCTATACTTTCGCGAACCAATACTATCGTAGACTGATACTATCATGGTGTGATACAATCGCGAGCCTCATTGGGATAGTATCCCACAGTAAAGAGAAATCGAGCAAATCATATATCAATCTCACTACAATTAACATGAGCATCGCAAACAATATTGTGAAAGATGCCCATCAACGGCCTATTTTGTCAAGGTCCGCTTGCAACTACTAGTACGCGGCCCTGTCGCATCAGCGCCTTGCCCGCGTCCACGGGCGCGTCCACGGGCGCATCCTCGCCCACACCCACCACCGCGATTACTACCATGTCCATCTTCTTCACCAAGTCCATTTCCGCTCCCACCAGCTGTATTGTTCACATCTGGGGCAGCCATACTAGTCTTGACGCCAGCTCTACCGTCGGCGAGGGAGCTCTGAGGGTCGGCACTCAATGGGTTTGACACCGCCGTATTGACGGCTCCCTGTTCGAGGACGGCATCTACCACAATGGACGCATCTACCTCACTGGGGACAGTGGGGTTGTCTACCGAAAGGGTGGGGGGGGGGAACCACCTCCGGGGGTGCTGCTGGCAGGGTTGACAAATCGGCCGATCCGGTCCTCTCTATGCGCGTCTCATCTGGAGGCATGTCCGGAGACTCCTCGTTCGGCGCGAGGTCCGGATGTTCAGATGACTCTCCTGAGGAGCGTGGCATCGGAGGAACCGGCGTTCCAGGAGCCCGAGACTTGGGCCGGAATGTCTGGTTGGCGTGAGCAAGACCTGATAGCATAGAGAGTAAGCATTGTACAAGATACTATATCGGAATAGTATAATGCTCACCTTGTGCTTCGATGCAAAATTGGTCCTTCCACGGGGTCGCAAAATTGAACCGCGTCATTTTTGGCTCCTCTTGGTGTGTAGCGTAACCTTCGTCTACCCAAGTCTTGCGCCTCGCAACCATTAGCGTATGTGCCACGAGGTCGACGTGGTCCTTCCATTTTGTGAGCGCGACACCTAACAAGATAATCCGAGAGGCGGACATTCCCGGTATGTCCTCATTCCAGCCGTCCTCAGCGTAATTCGCCCACGCCATTGCGAGCCTCTCATATTCGAGAATCTGCTCCAGGATAGAGCGGGAGAACCAACATCGCGCCGCCAATTGGGGCCGTATGTCTTGTAGACTCTGTAGGGAATCCTGTGACATCGTAGACCCGGCTAAATTGATGCGTTTGTCTAGTGCCTTGATGATTCGACAGCCTTGTCGGAAAGAGGTGAGAAGTGCGTCGTACATCTGGCGGACCTCCGGCCATCCCTCCCGGGCAATATTCCAATTGGCGCGCTGGAGGAACAGGGATACAGCGAACGGACGAACAACCTCGTTCACTTCGCTGCTCAGGCGCTCGGCCTTCCTCCGTAGCGTCTGGGCTGTAGGGACCCTGCTTGCCAGGGCAGCCTCCGCCGACTCCCATTCCTGCAACAAGACTTCGCTATCGTCAAGGAATTCCTCGGCGAAGCGCAGAATAACCGTCCCGGAGGCCATCAGCGGCTGCGTCGAGGGCTTTTTCACAAAGGCGCCGAGGATATGCTTTCGATTGCGGTAGTCGACGGTTTCACCGTCTAGCGCAGCGACGAAGAGGAGATCAATATTGAACTTCGCTAGAGTCGAGAAGTTAGTCAGAGTCTATTATAACGATATGTTTGGAACTCACGTTTAGGAGATTCGGCCTGTTTCTGGCGTTTAGTTGGGCCCGAGTTTGCTTTTTTCTTCCCTGAGTGTAAGATACCGGGCGATCAGTGTACGATCCATATATAGTACATGTTCGCAGTAAACCCACCTTGATCATTCTCGCCCTCCTCGTCCTCGCTGTCTTCATTATCAGTGCGCCCTGCTTCACCGTCTCCTATTTCTGCGTCTCCAAGCTCCGGCCAGCCTGTCTCCCCTCCTGGCTCTTCATCGGCAGATTCGCTCTCGAGCGGGGATGGGCGCTTCGGTTTTGGTTTTGGTTTAGGTTTTGGTTTGGGCCCGGACTTGGGCCTGGACTTGGGCTGGGGTTCCTCCACGCGGCGCTTCTTAGCACCCAACGGGATGGGGCGGGGTTCGTTTTCAGCCTCGCTCAATACATCGGCATTCGCCGCAAGAGACTCCGCCGGGCGTACTCGTTCTGCGCTAGTCTTCGCGAGGATCTCGTTACTTGCAACCACAAGCCCATGCCAAGTCTCGATCCACCCGAGCCCGCGTTTCCAGTCACTTGCAGACGGACGATCCACATCGAATGATTCTGGCGCAGGGAACGGAGGGGTGAGTGCCTTTCCCGCGCTGGCGCCCATGTTCGCGACAACGCGGAGAAGAGGAAGGACGATCCAAGGGAGACAATTCTTCCCTCCGCGTAATGTCTTGCTCGGCTCGTGTAAGATGCGAGGGTCGGACCGGAGCTTTTGTTGCCAAGCCTCGAAGTGGGAAAGCGTCGCGAGATTGTCGACGTCCGCTGGCGACTTAAAAAATGTGTCGACCCAGAATTCGTCAAGGAAGAGCATGGTGGCCTTCTCATCCGGGCACGCGGACGGCAAGAGAGAGGGTGGCGGTAACCCCGTTGGTGTACTAGCCCATAAACCTTCCGACGACTGTAAAAAAGCGGTGTTAGTCAGATCGAAAGGGAGGGGAGGGGGTGGAGGAAATGCGTCAATAGTAGATGGTAATATGATAGACCGATAGTATAGCCCGATAGTATCTTAAAAGTGGAGGCAACGCGGACGGAGCAATCGTGCGAAGAGAGAAAAAGGATAAATTGAGAAAGAGAACTCACCGTAGCTGGGGCGAGCTCCTTGGCTTTGTTCACTGCATCTAACAAACGCCCAACCATAGACTTCACGTCCTCCGGACCACTCGCGTACCACGCCAAAACCTTGCTTTCCACCTGGGGCTCAATCGCGGGTAGGATGAAAGTTAGCGACCGGCTGGGCAAGCCACCCCAGTGGTCGAGGCCCGATTGTTGACGTAGGAAATAGGCATATTTCCAGCTCTGTTCCCCGTATGGGATCGGTTGGGTCGATTGGACTCGGTCGATAAATCCATCGTAGACTAACTCCCAAACCTGACGCCCCCCCCGGAGGACGAGCGACTTTTCCATGGCTGCCGACCAGTCGGGCGGCGGCTTGGATGTGCCCCAGGTCCGGTGGAACTGGAAATAACTGCCGGTATCCGGGTCCTTGTTCTGTCGTTTTGAGAGGTGCTGGAACCATTCGAGCGCCTCCAAGCGCAACCTGCTCGGGTCCCTCAAGGGGGCGACGGGCGGCAGACGCGACTTCTTGACGAAGCGTTCCGTGCCTTCCTGGTAGTCGGCCTCCAACTCAGTCCACGGCACCTCGGCAGCTCCGCCCATAGCAGCTGTATGCGTGTAAGTCGTAGGCATTGGTGAGAAAAGGAAATTTTCGTACCCCATTCTGCAGTTACAGCCTGGCGGATGATCGACCGCAGCAGGATGAGGCGAGGCTTATCGCCTACATCAGGAAGGACGGGGAGGTGCTGGTTCTCAGTATCAGGGATGACCGCGGGAGCAGGCGGTAACCCCCCGACAGGCCTGTCTATAATACGTATCCTAGGTTAGACTTAACCTAAGTAATATAATACCGTATACATGCCTTCCGTATCGCGTACATACTTGGAAAATCCAACGACGGCGTCCGCATGTTCTTTAGTCTCCTTGTAACCTGAGATCTTCGGGGTTGAGTACCTGAGCAGACAAACCTAGTTAGCAAGGTATTAGACAATGAAAACGTGCTTACGATGTAACCGCCAAAACGCTCCCCCCGGTCGCATCCGTGGTCTCGGACGCGATCTGGCATGAAATCAGCACGCCCGCCTTCTTGTACCCCGCCTGGCAGAGCTTGCCAAGGTCCTGAAGAAATTCTTTAACGTATCTGAAACGGTGTTAGGCGATGTCCAGTCGTCAAATAGATAAATAATACTACTCACTCGTCGCGAGCCGTGCCAACTAAAGGACCAGCGGCTTTGTCGATCATTTTCGCTTCTTTTGCCTTGCCTCTCCACAAAACCTTTTCCTCCTCTGGCAGTTTGTTGAAGAGGGCGCACGTAACAGTGCGGCGCGCAGCGAGGTTTGTCGCGTTGGGGTTGACTTTCAGGTGCTCCTTCAACGCCTTGTCGATCGCCTTGCTATTTGATTGCGCCCAAAGGTTCTCGGGGTTAGCTTTCTTGCCTGACTCTACCGTGTCACCTGGCCACTCAGCGTTGTTGAACCAGTTGTATACAGCCTAAGATAAGAAGTATATCAGCATGTCACGGAAGCAAAGTATACCATAATGTTATAGTATATGGCGGGGATGTTGTATACCATAATCCCACAATATATAGTATAAAGCGAAAATCATACCAAGGATTATAGTGAATCGATTTCGCCCATCATAAAAGCGGTCCGATGCGGTGTGCAGAAAGGAGCAGGTAATAAGCGTAGGGTCAGCAATCTATGTTTTATATAGCGTATGTGGAGAGCCCAACCTCGCGATATCGTTCCCTCACTTTGACCTTATCGTCCTCGGATTGGTCAGCGAAGTATTTGTCGACAAACGCGGGAAGTGCCGTTTCCGCGCTGTACGTCTTCCCGTTTACCCCCTTGATGCGGCCACGGCTAGCCTTGGCCGCCAAGAAACCGTCTCCGTGCGTGTCAATAAGCCATGTCTTCTGCTCTGCCGACAACTTCGAGGGCGGGTCGATAATCTGAACGCTATCTGTGTCAGAGTCTTCTCGTTTTCGCTTCGGTTTAGTTTTGGGAGCCATAGATGTATAGAATAGCAAGTTGCGATACTGTCGAGCAGATGCGGGCAAAGGGAGGATGAGGAGAAGCTTTACGTCTATGTTGACATCTTCGACATGAGGCAACACCAAACAAGGGAAAATTGATAGATATAGATACATTGCAAATAGACCCTTGCGGGGCAGTTTACACAGGAGTAATATACTATATTCCTATACTATATATGAGCCCACATTCAACATAGTAACCCAAAGTGCAGGTACACACAGAGTGCAACAGTGAAGCGGGCGGGAGTGGCAGAGGCGTGCGCATATAGGCGTGAGAACTGAACGAGAAGTTACCAACAAATATATTCTAATTCTCTAGTAAAGTACATTTCAACCTACTTTGTGTCAGCCCAGAAAAACCAACCACAACAAAGTTGCACGGGATACTATACTGAATATACTATATTAATGCTGTCAATAGGTGTATGCATCAATAACCCGGCCGCCAGGCCGAGGTAGGTTGATAGCCGCGTCATTATTTCTTGCAGGCAAACGTATGAGCATCGGCCCAAATGGTTCAATCGATGACTCCGAAATATCCGAAGGATGAGAGGTATCATGCGTGCACACTTGTAAATCGGGTAACACACGCTGCAGTTACGGGGGTGTCGCATAGTTAATATTACATCAAGCGTGCTAGGTGGAGGTGGAGTAGGATGAGGCCGCGATCGCGCTTTATTGGGAAGCTCACAGTGTGATTCCGTATGGTGACCGGGTACTTTCATGTCAGGCATAGCATGACAGTCCATCCTGGCCAAACTATCCAGAGACCTCGCAATTAAACAGTACCTGGGTATATGCATTGCGCTAAGGTTCGCTGCTTTTTTGAATCCCTGCAAATTAAGGGAAGACAACGATGTGTACACCCTATTTAGGCCCAAATATATGCGTACTCTCGCCCCTGTTTGTATCCATTGCAAGATATACACCATAATTCCTGTGGGCCGCGCGAATAATCATTGCGTTGTACGTTCTGGCACTTAAAGTAGTGGGATAGTGACTTGGGGTGGGTGGGGCTTCGTGTCTCCAAATCGGTCATTTGGATTCAAACGACACCTTGGACAAGTTCCCTCTCGTATCTTACGGTCCAGCTACCAATGTGAGACAATTTATATCGCCCATCCCACATGAATTCTCCAGAAACTTTGATGGTGATCGGGAGTTTGGCCGAATAGTTGAACCACCCTCAATGCGTCACGATCGACCCAAGAGTATTTCGCAGTTGCTACAGGTGCCGCAGTGCGGGGTAAGAAATGACGCACCGACATTGATCCAGGTCCTGATGTCTCGGGTGGAACCAGTCGATCGGCTCGGTCTGATAAAAGATACCCCTGACGATCCCAATGATGTGGGGCATTAGAAGTTAGAAGTTATCGTAATGGTTATATGCCTAATTCCCACCTTAATTACAGTTTCGAACCCGGCTGACTGGAATACCGTCGAAGGTTCACACGCGCATGCATCAATGGTTGCATCCGCCGATTTTCCGAGGTTATGCTTTCATTGGTTATTGATCTGTCCGCAGAATCACATGTGACGCCAATGTTAGCTGGTCTGCACGGTCGTCTTCCTGTCGACGCAACGGGATCTATTGTATTCCCCGCACAAGCAACGGGGTTCCCGACAGTTAACACATTGCCACCTGAATCAACAATCGAAGACTTGGAACTGGTCGACTGAAGAGGGGTGTCTGATGTCGCTGCTCGCGGGAGGGGATGTTCCGGGTACATGAGCTCCTTCTTGGCAAAATTGCGGATCAAGTCGGGCATTGGATACTTGGGTCTTGCTAAATTAGGGCAAGAGTGTGAGCCTCCATTGAGGCGACCAGACGCGATATACTATACCTCCAATACTATACTTACTCTCGTTCATGGGAGCCAAAATTTGCGGAGTCGCTAATCGTGTGTGATTCATCTCGTACACACTCCCTCATTTTTGCACCCTCACTGAGAATACCTAGCTTTAATTATGAAGGCAAAGGCGTCCACTTCCTCTCAGCCTCGCGTCAGGGGTATTGTATACAAGCATTACGAGACAAATAAACGGGGGAAAATGGTCCCCGTGAAGAGACCCCGCGTCGATGCATCCTCCTCATCTAGAGCAGTGCCACTGTCGAATAATACCACTAATCCCCGTACATCCCATACACCCCATGCATCCCATACTCTACACACTTCATTCGACTATGATGACGGGCTATGGGAGGACGAAGTCATCAATCCAGTCGGTCATGATGTTGATGACTTGGGTCAGGGGGATTCACCAGAATTCCCTGCAAAATCGGTATAGCCTCCCTACTTGACGCGGATTAGTAGTCGATGCTGATTGATATCTGGCTCTCATATTCATAGTCCCCAAATCGCCATCTCAGAGACTGGGAGAACCAGCATTCTGCTGGATATCTTCAGGCGCTTTTTCATTGGCTCACAGCTCCGGTAGGGAACGTATGCGCAGGTTGCTCTCAATTGGCAGCGAATCTCTACCGATGCAAAAGCTGCCTTTGGTGTACCCCTTCTTGCAACAAATGCTTACTCGAGTCTCATCGGTACCAGCCCACGCACTCAATCTCGAGATGGAACGGTCGCTTTTGGGAGGATTCAATGTGGTCAAAGCTAGGGCTTGTTATGCATCTTGGACATGGAGGAAAGCCTTGCGGGCTTAGTAGCCGCATCGTTAACATCTGGGTAGGCGATATCACTGGGTTCTACGAGTTACCGGTGTCATTTTGTCAGCATTCTGGCGCCAGATCCAAAGGAGTTCAATTACTCGAGTCAGGCCTCTTCCGTTGCTCGGATATTAATCCCGAGTCTGCTTTCACTCTATCCTGTCTAGAACATTTTGGAATCTTTGCTACTCTCGGGAAAGCCTCTGGTCACAAGTACTACTCGGTATTGGAACGTCTGACGAATACAGGATTCCCCGGCAAAGTCCCTGATCGCTACCGGGAGTTGATGCTTACCTATCGGAAATACGCACACTTGACCAACCTGAAGCGGTCGGGTTTAGCGTTCCCAGCACATCCTAAGAAGGCATGGGAAGACAGTCTTGCGATCCGGTGCATCTCGTGCGCAAATGAAGGCGTGAACTTCTATTGGTGCGAAGTTCGTGACGAAGAGAAGTTAGATTACGAACGCACCAAAATCATAATTCCAAAGCTTACTGTTTATTTAGGGTTTATTTTGTCTTCTGGTTTTCCTACGATGGCAACTCTAGGAACCCTCGAAAGGACAAGAAGGATGACAAGGACGATATCTCGTTTACCGATGGAAAAATGTATTATGTGCTACAGAAGCCATATAAAGAATGGGTTGCCGCAGACAGAAGTGGCCCGGACTATAAGGTACTGTTGCTTAGCTCTGAGTGGAAACTGTTAGTACTATCTGACTCGAATATGCAGACCTCGGAACGCCCAATGTGCGATAATCACAAGGCCGCTGCCGAAAAGCACGTTCGGTGGGGAGGTTTAGAGGTGACTGGAGTAGGCGCTTGCACATGTGCAAGGCACAGCTTTTTTTTACCACACGGAATTGTCGACTACTTCAAAGGAGAACGGTGCGATCCTGCTTTTTTCCGTCCGTTGCGAATGCATTTCTAATGATACCTTGCCGCCCGTCCAATTACCACCACTGTTGCGCATATACTATATATGATCGATACTATACTGGGGAGTACTTTCCATGCACACTCCGGATACTATATCGCATTTACCCTACTCGTGGATGGTCACCCTGTTCTCTTTGCTAATCGGCTGTGTGGGGCGCATTGGTCCGCAACTTAGGTAAGTGTTTTCAAGTCTCAATTTGCTACAATAACTGATACAGGTTTAGCTTTGTCTATACCAACTACGCAGTGGGATCGGTCATCAATCGCCTCATCCGGAACGGCACTCTTGCCTTTGGCATGACATACGATATCTGGTGCCATTGGATTCCAAACCTCTGGCGGAGGGCGGCTCACTTCCCCCAACATATAGCACTCCCTGCCGATCTGCAGTTGCAAGGCGGTGTACCCAAATTCATCAGCAAAAACCCGAGGTACTACGCAAGGACTACATAGACATTTGTAGTACCTGTAGCACT
>JANWGL010003930.1:0-11704 GCA_025200755.1 Ceratobasidium sp. C01 | reverse complement strand
GCCAACAATGCCGTTTCATTCTACTGCAATTAGGACCTATTCCAAAACGAGAAGCAAATTATCCCCATGGAGTAAGTCGGGATCCAATACCGAGTATTCACGGCATCGAATTTCCGGTTCATTGTGGTCTTGGTATGTTCTCGGCGGCATCCCCCCTGATGTTAAGGTACTCTGGATCTGGGGGGTAACTCTAGCTGCCCTCGTACATCTAGAGTACTTCTGGGCGAGTAATTGATCCTATATGAGCACTCGGGGGTGCTTGTGAGCGCTCGAGAGTACGGTATCGATACCGTACGCGCGTTCTTTGTACCCTTATGCGGTCCGGAACACGGTGTTTCTCCGGGATGGTTGGGAAGGAAATAGCACTAAGAGGAGGTTTTGACGAAATCGTGTGCTACGAGAGCTTAAGCGCACTTTGGCAATGGGGAATGCAACATACTTTGTAGAAACAAGACATTCCGAATCAACCAGATATCGCAGGTTGTATATTAACAGTCTAGGAGTATGGCTTTTTATACATGTAACTAAATAATGCATATACGTGTAATACACGTATTCACTACTAGATAAAGCAAATGACACGAGTACATAGAATGTGAGAGAACAGAAGGGACGCGTATGCGTGACTATATGCGGATGCCTGTGAGCTTATACTCAACATACTTAATTGGTTTGACCTAAGTTCCTCCTATAGCACACTCGGCGAAGGCAAAACCCACTGAACAAGCATGGATATCTCTGGTACGTCCTGCTCTCCACCAGACTTTTTGCTAGGGGAATATCTTTCACGTTAAACCCGAGCGTACCGCTTACTTCGAATCACTCGCTTCATCCGAGCGTAGAGTCGAAACTTGAGTCTGCTCCGCCTGATGGCATCATACCAGACCTTCTGCGTATGGTCTCGGGTACCAGAGCTCGTCGAGGCAGCCCTGTGTCTTAACCTTGACTCTGCTGCTATGATTGCGCTTGGGCCAATGCCGAGGCTTGAGAAGGCGCAGAACCTCCAGACACAGGGCCTCGCCCAACATCCTGATTCCCAGAACCCCTTGCACCAGTAGGCAAAGTTGGGTATTTGTTAGTTAGGAAAATGCACGTACCACGAAACTCGATGAAACCGGTAGTAACCTACGCAAACTCAGTTGCACTAGTACACTCATAAGGATATTTCCATTGACGTTGTAGGCACAGAACTCGTGCTACTATCTATTTGTGCCTAATATGACAGACTGTAAACTGGTTTACCCCTCGGATCAATTTCGACAACCCCTTTGTACCCGGATCTGCCATATATGCGTGTAAAATGGATAATATATACATGACTGACCGCGTTCAACCATCTCTATGTCCCACAGTGGCCCGCGTCTCATCCTCCAACGATTTATTTCCTCAATAAATGCGCCCGAACATTCTCCAGTTCCTACGGCCACACTATGCACTCCTACGTAATCGCCAGGAAGTGACAACGATTGTCTCCAGGGTTGGATTCGACAGTTCTACGGCTGGGATGTAGCAATGAGACTGTTCCGGGTTCATGTATTAAAAACTCACGATCATTACAGTGTCACACCAAAATCCACTTGATGATTCAATTTAGTGACTTTCAAAAGGAAGGGTTGCCCGTAAAGTATACACCCAACATCCTCAGCGGTTTGGAAAGTGATTGACTATCTCGAATTACGCAAAAATCCGTACTTCCCGGTTTCTTGCCGTGCTTCTCCCATCCCGTGCTCTCTTTCTCGTGGCGTGTATTCACTTAGGAATTGTCGCAAAGATAGGGTGTAGCCCTGATGGGTAGGAAATAAGTTAGGTAGGAAATAAGTTAGGTAGGAAATAAGTTAGGTAGGAAATAGAATGCTAACTCGAAATTTCCTTAAATTACACTAGAGTTAAAAACCGGGGAAACAAATCTTATTAGGTTCCACACCGTACACCAGAGAGCGGGGTCCCGTGAGAAGAGCTTAGTCACATCATTGTGAGCACACACTTATGCAATACTGTCTAGACAAAAATGGCAACCTAAACCAGAGCAGTCGGCGATGTGATCCGCGTTTGGGAAGTGGTTGAATGAGGGAAAGACAGGAAACAGCCCCAGTAACGGTAACAGTAACGAGTTTCGTGGCTTGTTTGGCTGACCTCATCACTGTCGCGTCCACTCCACGCTGATTTCTTGAATTAAAGTCCGTCAGACTACGAATCAATACTTTCGCGGCTGGGTTTTTCCTCTGCGACGACACTAGCGCTTGATTATGGCTCCGAGTGATGCGGGGCCTCTACACCAATGGAATGTAGGGAGGAATGTAGGCAGCATTGTAACCTCTATCGCGATATCATACGACGGCAGTCGCGTTGCCTCTGGCTCGAACGACCGGTTTGTCAGGGTCTGGGATTTAAGGACTGGGGCTATTGTTCTAGGTCCTCTGAAGGGGCACACCAACGACGTTCGGTCCGTAACCTGGTCGCATGACGATACCCGATTAGTGTCCGGCTCTGACGATTGGACGATCCGTATCTGGGATGCAGTATCTGGTGCTCCCATAGGCGAACCACTCAGAGGGCATAACGGAATAGTCTACTCGGTGGCCGTGTCGTTCAATGACCTCTTCATCGTGTCTGGCTCGGAAGACGGTATCAGACTCTGGGATTTCCGCACCGGGACTTCCATAGGCGAGCCACTAAAAGAATACATACCCCCATTTCAGCACACAGTGCTCTCTCCTGAAGATTCCTTAATCCTCTCTGGCCCATCGAGTACAGGCTTCCGTATCTGGGAAGGACGCATTGGTGCATTTGTAACCGAGATCGAGGGGAATCTGGGCAGGGTCCTATCAGTAGCATTCTCACCAGACAGCACTCGCATCGTCTCCGGCTTATGGGGTAGAATAGCCCGGATCTGGGATGTGCGCACTGCCGCCCCCATAGGCGACCCACTCAGGGGACATACCGATAAGGTCCAATCGGTTGCGTTCTCGCCTGACAACACTCTCATCGTCTCTGGCTNNGGATATGGGACGCACACACAGGCGCTCCCATCGGCGAGCCACTTCGGGGACATACCAACTTTGTGTGGTCGGTCGCGTTCTCGCCCAACAGCGCCCTCATCGTCTCCGGCTCGTGGGACAGCACCGTCCGTATCTGGGACATACTTACGGGCGATCCAATAGGCGAGCCGCTTCGGGGGAGTCGCCAGTCAGTTTATTCGGTGGCTTTCTCGCCCAACGGCACCTTCATAACCTCTAGTGCGGGTGGCGACATATTCGTATGGGAGGCGCCTCAGACTGAATACGCACTGGACCGGGCAGCTCTGGTTGGAGCTACTGGGATTCACCCCTCTAGCTTTATGTCCTCCGCTCTCGCTCTGGGATACGTCGCTTCCCCTGCGCCTCCGTCGTTCGATCTAGTAACTAGTAACATGGTAATCGTTTACTTGGCCTATTTACCTTCTATTTCTCATCTATTGATTGTATTGCAGTCCACTCAAGAGATGTTCGAATGTTTAGTGAAGCATGGGTGCATCGATCTTTCTTCTACCCTCCACGTCGATCACACCTCCGTGGTTGTGGCACATGGCGGATTCGGCGATATTCGACGTGCGACAATGACTGATGGTACACTTGTCGCTGTCAAGACACTTCGGCTGCACATCTTAAGTCAAGACGGCGACAAGGCTGTGAAAGTGAACATTTATTTTCTGCGGAGATTTTTGCCTGCGTAGAACTGACATTATTTTCTAGCGCGCCGTTCGAGAGGTGTATTCGTGGTCCCAGCTTCATCACATCAACGTCCAAGAGTTGCTCGGTGTGATTGTACTCCCAGACGGGCTCGGCATGGTGTCTCCGTGGATGGCGCAAGGTGACCTCAGGAGATATATTTCGAACCACCCTGAGGTGGAGCGCTACACATTGGTATGTTGTGCTTTCTTGCTTCGTTTAGCTGATTTACAACGACTTTACAGTGCGTTCAAGTCGCCTCCGGGGTCTCATACCTACACAGTATCGAGATGGTGAGCACTAATTTGTTGCAGTTATCTTAGACCAAGCTCTAAACTTGACGTCTAGGTTCACGGGGATCTAAAAGCTGTGAGTCCAGGCGCACCGTCTCACCTAGGCAATATATGCTGATCTTTTCTAAAATTGTCGTCTAGATGAACATATTGGTGTCGGGTGACGGCGTGCTCAAGATCAGCGACTTTGACTATGCTATTCTGGCGGACGCTTCGCTTCATTTCTCCGCGACAACACGCCTCGGAGGGGGAACTCTGCGATGGATGGTAAGTGTATTATTTAAGATTTAGTTTATCGCTGACCAACGGTCGCTAGGCACCGGAACTTCTACAAACAGAAGAAGAGGACCAAGGACCATCAACTCGAGCTCCTGCCACGAGGAGCAAAGAGTCGGATATATATGCGCTTGGAATGGTGAGTCTATCAGAAGTGCCCTCGAATGCTGACTCAAACGAAGCACATTAGACAATGCTTGTAAGTCAATGTGCCAAGCTCAGCGATCAAAATATCTCAACCGTGTAGGAAATAATTACCGGCGAGGTGCCGTACGCTGAATACCAAAACGATATGCGAGTATTAGCGGCGATCTTCAAGCAGATCCCACCGAAACATCCAGAGGGGTTACCTGAATCTGACAACCTCGCCAGTCGCATGTGGGAGTTTTTGTTGAGATGCTGGGACCGCGATCCAGTCGCTCGACCGGTCGCAGCGTCAGTGCTTGGAGCGGTGAGTTTTTGTTGGCTATGCGGTTCGCCACTAAAAACTTGAGCGTTCACAGCTGAATAACAACCTGGACCCAGATGTAGAAATGTCGTAGTAGGGAGCTGGCCTTAACAGACATATTTGCAAGTGATTGAGAGATCCATCAATATTCTCAGGATCATGTGTCGGATACCTAGTTCCGCGTTATACTACTTTCGCTTTTTCAACAATTCAACTTCCGTGGCTTTTCTTGGGTCCTCTGGTAATCCCTAGCCGCAAGCACCACTACTGTACCACGTTCCCGTTGTGCAAACGTCGTTTCGGCTTCACGAGCAGACTATATAATCAAGCCTCAAACTGAATACTGTGCCCTCCTGGGAGGCAGGCGCGCAGAGACATCTCAACCTAATGAAGGCAGAAAAGCGCTTAAACCTGTGCCTTTAATCGATTGACTGGAAGCGACTGCAGCGGTGGAGGATCGTCCTCCTCATCAGACAACAACGCGTAGCCTCCGATGCTGTGCCTCAACATTATGGGGACTGCGCTTTGAGATGCTCATAGCGACTTGGTGAGTCTTTAACATCCTCCGTTCCACTCCCAAACTAACATTGTTCCTCTATGTGTAGTTTAAACTACCAAGTGGAGAAACGGTGTTGCGCCACCACCGACTGCCCTCGAACCTCCTCTTTGCAGCGTCAATCCACTGAGGTTCGGTGAGTGCAACCTCATTTCAAGGTACTTAATTCTGTTCAATATTTTCTACCTTGATATTCACACCTGAAGAAGATTCACATGACGCGCAATAGGACTTAGCAGATCGACGGAAGCCGTTTAGGTTTAGTATAATGCGTCAACACCTTCAAAACATCACCCCAGAAGAGCTGGACACGAATGATGAGGTCTGTGAACTCATGTGCAATGGACTTTGACGAAATTAGAAGCGATAGTTGCTTAAAGCCCAAAGGCGTAACTGCGAGGAACACCTTGATATAGCAACTACAATAGATGGATATGCAGGGCCTTTCGTTCGTGATAAGAATCATATTGAATATGATCTGTGAGAATCCATGCAAATTGAATTTTTGGAGAGAATAAAGCAAAGGTTGAACGATACAAAACCAGATATCCGACATATGATCCTAGAAATATCGGTAGCTCACTTGAAGACTTGCAAATACACCAATTAAGACCGGGTCAAAAGAGAAAGGAAAAAGTACAACGCGGAATCAGGCGTGACCCTAGAAATATCGGTAAATATCCTCATAATTCGGAAATACGCCGGTTAACGCCAGTTCGACGCTACGACATTTCCACATCTGGGTCCAGGTCGTTATTCAACTGTAAAACACTCAAATTGTTAGTACCGAACCGCATAGCCAACAAAAACTCACCGCTGCGAGCACTGACGCTGCGACCGGTCGAGCGACTGGATCGTGGTCCCAGCATCTCAACAGGAACTCCCACATACGACTGGCGAGGTTGTCAGATTCAGGTAACTCCTCTGGACGCTTCGGTGGGATTTGCTTGAATATTGCCGCTAATACTCGCATGTCGTTTTGGTATTCAGCGTACGGCACCTCACCGGTATGGATTTCCTGCAGGATTTGAGACATTTTGGCACCTAACTCTCAGCGCATCGACTCACGAGCATTGTCTGATATGCTTCGTCTGAATCAGTATTCGAGGGAGCTTCCGATGGACTTACCATTCCAAGCGCATATACGTCGGATTCTTTACTCCTCGCGGCGGAAGCTCGAGTTGACGGTCCTTGATCTTCTTCCTCTGTTTGTAGAAGCTCCGGCGCCTACTAGTCGTTTGTCACCGAGAAACCAAATATTGAATGAAGTAGTTACCATCCATCGCAGAGTTCCGCCTCCGAGGCGTGTTGTGGCAGAGAACTGAAGCGAAGTGTCCGCCAGGATTGCGTAGTCAAAGTCACTGATCTTGAGCACGCCATCATCCGACACCAGTATGTTGTTCTAGATAGCAATTTTAGACAAAACCGTCACTTATTTTCTCACATAGCTGAGACAATGCACCTGGACTCACAGCTTTCAGATCCCCATGAACCTGGACTTGAAATTTAGAGTTTGGTCTGAGATAACTGTAAACAAATTGGTGCTTACCATCTCGATACTGTGTAGATACGAAACTCCAGAAGCGACTTGAACGCACTGTAAAGCTGTTATGAATTGGCTGAACGAGGCCAAGAAGCCCAACATACCAATGTGTAGCGCTCCACCTCAGGGTGGTTCGAGATGTATTTTTTGAGGTCACCTTGCGCCATCCAAGGTGACACCATTCCGAGCCCGTCCGGGAGCGCGACAATGCCTAATAACTCTTGGACGTTGATGTGATGAAGCTGCGACCACGAATACACCTCTCGAACGGCGCGCTGAAAAAGAATGAGAGTTCTATTCAGGTAAAGATCACCAGAGAAAATAAATCTTTACCTTCATAGCCTTGTCGCCGTCTTGGCTCAAGATGTGCAGACGAAGCGTCTTCACCGCGACAAGTGTGCCATTAGCCATAGTCGCACGGCGAATATCGCCGAATCCTCCCGATGCCACGACCACTGAGGTGTGATCGACGTTGATAGCGGAAGAAAGATCGATGCATCCATGCTTCACCAAGCATTCGAACATCTCTTGAGTGGACTGGGATACAAACAACATATGAGAAACAGAAGGCGAATGAATCAAGTGAACGATTACCATTTTACTAGTTACCAGTTCAAACGATGGAGGAGCGAGGGAAGCAATGTACCCTCGAGCGCGTGTGGAGGACGTGTAGCGAGAGGGGAGAATCCTAGAAGCCCCGACCAGGACCGGCTGGTTCAGCGAGGATTCAGTCTGAGGCGCCTCCCATACATATATGTCGTCACCCGCACTCGAGGTTATGAAGGTGCTGTTGGGTGAGAAAGCCACCGAATAAACCCACTGGCGACTTCCTCGAAGCGGTTCGCCTATGGGTGCGCCAGTATGTGCGTCCCAGATCCGGACGGTGCTGTCCCACGAGCCGGAGATGATGAGAGCGCCGTTAGGCGAGAACGCCACCGAATACACGTAGTTGGTATGCCCCCGAAGCGGCTCGCCGATGGGAGCGCCTGTGCGTGCATCCCATATCCGCACAGTGTTGTCATTCGAACCAGACACGATGAGAGTACTGTCAGGTGAGAACGCCACCGACCGGACCTTATCGGTATGTCCCCTGAGTGTGTCGCCTATGGGGGCGGCGGTGCGCACATCCCAGATCCGGATGGTCCTACCCCATAAGCCCGAGACGATGCTGGCGTTGTCCGGCGATAAAGCGACTGCTAAGACCTCGCTTGGAATCCCCCCGCTATCGGCTACAAAGGCACCAATGCGTCCGTCCCAGATACGGAAGCCTGTGGTCGATGGGCCAGAGAGGATTACGGAGTTTTCAGGAGAGAGCACCGTATGTTGAAATGGGGGTATGTATTCTTTTAGTGGCTCGCCGATGGAATTCCCAGTGTGGAAATCCCAGAGTCTGATACCGTCTATCGAGCCAGAGACGATAAAGGTGCCGTCGGACGACACGGCCACGGACTCGACGTCCGAGGTATGTCCTCTGAGCGGCTCACCTACACAATCACCGGTGTACGAATCCCAGATACGGACCGTATTATCGCCCGAACCAGAAACCAAGCGGGTATCGTCGTGCGACCAGGCTACGGACCAGACACGGCCAGTATGCCCCCTAAGAGGACCTAGAACAAGAGCCCCAGTTCGCAAATTCCAGACATGGACGAGTCTTTTGTCCGAGCCAGAGACAACGCGCGTGTTGTCGTGCGATATCGCGATCGAGTTCACATTGCTACCAGCATTCCATTTGAGCAGAGGCGCCGCATCACTCGGGGCCATAATAGAGCGCTAAATTGGCCGCGGAGGCCCGAGCGACGGAATAAGGCAGAGGAGAAAACCAGCCGTGAGAAATTTGATTTCTAGTTTGATGGGCTCCAGTTCACAAAGACAGCGTAGAGTGGGTGGCGGGCAGAGAAACAAACCACGGAACCCATTACCGCTACCATTACCGTTACACCGAGCCCGTTTTGTCCTTTGTCACATTCAATCACCTACCAACGCAAATCGCATCACAGGAAAACGTTGCAAGCTCTTATCTCAAGGAATCAAGATAAGAGCTCGCAACGTTTTCCTGTGTCCACTTCAGTGAAACCGAAGTCAAAATCCATAGTATCATCGTTCGCGAATATTGCTAAATACAATCACTCTATCGTCAACAACCCTGCTTCAACAGCAGGTCGCAGATTGAAACTCTTTATCATCTTTAACTGGAGGGGAAGCCTGTCTCCCGTCAGTTTGTATACCGCACTCCCGTCTTCCAAGATTCCTCGCAGAAGAACCCTTGTTGAGAATATATTGGAACGTCGCGTCACTTCTTTGGCGCTGATCGCCTTGCGTGGGGCATTGGCAAAGAAGTATACCGTTGACTGAGTCAACCCGTCAGTCTCTCAGATAGCGATAACTCAATCCATATGCCTTACTCCGTATATTTTTTGAACCGTATCGGGGTTTTTCAAGAGCGCTGATTTTGTCTTCTCCCGAGCGATAGCTAAAAGCGAGACATTCTCTCGGGAGCCCAGCATCCCCATACTAGGGTGCCTGGTGAGATCTTCTTTATCCCTTCTGCTCATATTGTTTCGCTGGGCTACCATTCCAATCATAGATGTTGGAAAAGAAGTGAACTGGGAGCGATGCTCTTTGGCTATCTATAAAGTGAACCATGTAAGGAACCTTGAGATAGGCGATGACTTACGTTGTTTGAATGGAATTTGGAGTCTCCAATATAGAAAATAATCGATTTTCGTATTCCTCAAAGCACCTGGGAGGTTCTTCAGGCTACGAGGTAGCAAGAGGACGACCGGTGCCGATTGTGACGCAAATTCCTGAGCTGCGTCTTCGATTATTTGGAGACTACTTGCAGCTGATTTAGGAGCAATAACAATTGGTATTAAAATGTCCCTAAAATAAAATGGTTTAAGCCAACCTTACAACAGCCCAACAGACCACAAAGCGTACCAATAGCTGATAGTGCCTTAGAGCCCCAGGCTCATTCAGGAAGAAAATAGTCTTGCAATGTAGTTCAGCGATGAAACTCATTAAAGGTATTGCATCGAACCCTTCATCTAGGGCGAAATATGTTTGACCCGGAACCGTCTCAAACGCGAGGTGCTTTGGGTTTTGTAAAGCTGATGATCTAGCCACTTCCGACGTTAACTGACGGTTTCTGCGCAAGCAAACCTACTCACTCGTGGTCTTCTTCTTCGGAGCTAGTTGCATATCCTGCAAGTCTATTTGCTTCGGGGTCGAAGGTCTGGTCTCCGAAATCTCTGGATGACCCAGTGGCTACTATAGGGAGAGAACCCGAACGGAATTTCGTAGACGAAGACTCGTTATCGTTTTTGTTATTTTAAAATGTCGACCAAACGAATTCGAGTTGATTGGTATAAACAACTCACGTGTGCGGAAAGTTATTATATAAACGCAGGTTCATACCGAGATAAGCTGAAAATGTGACTAAGATTAGAATTGGTAGCATTTATATTCGGACCACCTCTTTGAACGACCGAATCCAGGCAATTCTGGGCAACAAAGCTAGTCTCGAGGTGAGGTAGCGATCCTATTTCTCCGTTTTGTATATCATAGCGAAGAGTGTCCAGAAGATAAGAGTTGGCCCGCTGCACAAGTTCAACCGGGGTCCATATGAGCACACGGCGCCGACCACGTGGCCCACGACTTGCCATCCATTCCTGCAACATTCGCTTAGGTTTCGATAAGCGAGACCAGATAGGCAAGTACTAACCAGATAGATTTCCTCTTTCACAATATTTGGAATGTCGGCTAGTGCTTTTTCAAGTTTCAAGGCTACAGACTGAGCTGAGACCTGAATCGCTCTCGCACTCTGAGGCTATGCTTTAGTGTGGGCTATTATATGCGACCCCGAAGGGTAGATATCCTAATCAGCGGTGAGCACAACTAGGATATTATCTCGTGCCCTGTACATTCTAGTCCGCGTTTCATCTAACTGTGTCGCTAGCCAGTGAGAGACGAGAATTGAACAAACTGATGACTTACATTAGGCATTTTCAAACGGCCACCCCACATAAAGAACACACGATTTCTCCCCTACCACAAAAACGACACTGGAGCAGACGGTCTCGGGAAGCAAGAGAATAGAATTTTCCCCCCAAAAGAACTCATTGTCGTACAAATCTAACTCATCGGAATCGATCATATCGGGAACATAGATGTCCTTTCTTGTCACCTCGTTCAACTGCCCGAAAGTATTAGACCGAGGCGATGTAGTTTCGAAGTAGGAGAAGCGTACGATTTTTCTGTACAGACTCATGGACGGTATCCCGCAATCCATGTAGCGTATGATCTTGTCGTGTTTCTAGGAGAGTGCGCAGACCAGAGGCAAGATATCTGCCTCATGATCTACCAATAAGCTACATACGATTTGATAAATTTCAAGTCAATCCAAGGTTTTGTCGTATATCCAACTTACTGGAATGAGTTGGGATAAACTTGCGGACGCGGAGGCTGCGGGACAGCGAGCGACGAACGGCTAGAATCAAACGTCGGCCACTTGGAGGTAGGTTCGGCGCTGCATGGATTGTAAGATTTGGTTGCTCATACACCTAGATATTCTCGAATAACAACATTACATACTATTTCTCGGCTTTGAAGAAGACATAAGCCCTTATAATGGCCCATTGATCATTCGAACTCTTACCAGGCGCATAGCAATTTAGCCCTTCTGGTCTGTTTCTGCCTTCGGAGTTATTCACATTCTTTTTTCGATAGTTTAGTGTCTGTTTCGAAATTCTACCGTGGATATCTTGTGGTAAGGACATTGCAAGTGTCAAGGTGCTAACCTTGACTGGTGGTACATCAATAGCGCCCCCGCGTGATGCGTTCATGGCGCCCTATTAGAGTTTCACCTGTGCATCACCCGAA
>JANWGL010003927.1:1127-13522 GCA_025200755.1 Ceratobasidium sp. C01 | reverse complement strand
GTTTCGGTTTTTCCTGATGCCTATCTTGTATATAAGTTCCAAAATTTGTCACATGCACATAAAAGTTCTAATTATAGAAATTACTGCCTTATATTGTTCCTTGGCTAGCGTTTAAGTACCCATTGTCCAGACAGTTGAGGTCCATACATACATATGTTTAAGTTGTGTCCGAGTACCGAGCGTTTAGCTGTGTCTGAGCCCCTGTTACACGTTTGCTGTATCCTGGTGTTTATGTGTATTGGACCCTGTATATGACAAATCCGTTCCCACGCGTCCATGCTTTATAGTACAATATAATATGATGATGGCATTTGGACAGATTATGAAATCAGGCACATTAAGGCCAGGCCTCTCGAGCCACCAGTCTCTAACGGGACATGCTTGCAGCCTGCATATGCTTGCAAATGCAGCCCACAATCTGGGGGTGACCACACCGCGCCCACAAATGGTCGCAGTTGTGGTATGTCCCATTCCCCCCTGCACGCCTCGGCCGCCTGTCACGCTCACATACAATCCTCACGTAACCTATGGGGGCGAGTCGTCCTTGCGTCCCGGGGGGCCCGGTTCACCACTTTCGCCCTGCTCCGCAGGGCGGGGTCTCCCATATCACTGGTTGTCCTGACTACTTTACCTATATACGACATTAGCGCACATCGAGCGCTGCGAAGGCTAAGTTAGAATCTGTGTAACGCAGCCTGCGGAGTGACACAGATATGACTTAGCCGCAGCGAAGAAGTCGCGAGAGGGAAGCGCCAAGATCATGTGACCTCCAGACGTACCTATTCGTCCATGTTCGATGCACATAGATCGCCCCTCGGTCGAGCTTGCCACACTACATGAGCTTCGGTAGACACCGAGGGCACTTTTATTTACCCACCCACCCACACCAGGCCAAATTCAAGGGTCATCTGAATATAACCCCACCGGCTTGTCCAAAGCATCGTGCTTGACACGCGAGAATACTCTAAGTAACTTGCTCCGACAAGTATTGTATAATACAGTGATATCCGAGGCAAAAAATTTTCAATGAACAACACACATCCCCGCCGGGAGCCACTCTCTAAGGCTCCTGTTTACCACCTGACAAGAGAGTAACACAGGCGAGTACAGTAGTTAGGACTGCCCACCCGGCCCGCGAGTCGTCCTTGCGTCCCGGGGGGCCCGGTTCACCACTTTCGCCCTGCTCCGCAGGGCGGGGTCTCCCATATCACTGGTTGTCCTGACTACTTTACCTATATACGACATTAGCGCACATCGAGCGCTGCGAAGGCTAAGTTGTAACCGTTTTCCTATTCATGCCGATCCTGGACTCTGACATCAACAAGCTTTGGACCAGAGTCTGCTAACAATTGAACTAACAGTCGTAATTCCTGTCTTTAGCTGGATCGATATTCTCCCATGGGATCCTCCCTTTAATTCGCCGATGCGACGCTCGCGACCGCGCCCAGAGCCGCCACGAACACAACCGCAACAACCGCAGCAGCGTACCAGGTTGATTCGATATGTAGGGCATCGTAAGCATGGGCTGGAGATTGGGCTGTGGCGGCGTTGATCTTACCGTTGCTTTAACGATGCTTATTGTTATTGCTATATGCGCGAGTGCGAAGTTTGGATTGTGTTGGGGAGACTGGTGCTAACGTTATGGGGATAGTTGGCGGTCAAGATTAATCCAATAAGGGGACGATCAGATAATAAGCAGCTGTTCACGGGCGAAGTAAGTTCTCTCACATTCCTCTTCCACCTCACTCCATTCTATTCTACCATCCATTCACCAGTACTTACCTCAACCTCACACTAATGTCTCACCCTACAGAGGTTTGAGTCCGTCTTCCTTCCACTCATCCCCTACGTAGGCGACAATCTTAATATGACCATGTACGTTCTCCACGCGGATCTACCCTCACAAGACGTTGCCACTCCCGACGATTCCGGCAAAGCGAAGGGTATTGATATCATGAGATAGCGTACGTCGTTTTGGGTCCCTGTGCTTATTCGTGGACGGTTGTGATGCTGCTTGGACTACTCTTCGGTAAGTCTGGGCTCCGTTTGAAGCGCAGGATGAAGACTCGGGGAGGAAGGCAGAGGCGGTACCAGGGGTGTGTTCAAACTTTCTTGTCTAGACCCTACTATGCTTCCTTCAAGGTTATGTATGCGTGTTGACACCCGTTTGACATATATGCTACTTTGGGGTCGTCGTTATCGTTGGAGCTAGTTTCCTCATCAACTCGATTACTCAAGACGGATGGGCCAACTGGGGAGAAAGGCCGATTACATTTACGTTTTAGACTATCATCGTAAGCATCCCTGTTTCCTGTCTTTTGTAATACTAGTCATTGATAGGCCTCTATCGTATTCTAGATCACAGCGGCAGGGTTCGACCGCGGCCCCGCCGACATCCTCTTCCTGTCATACTGAAGCTGCATCTTGTCGTTGCTCAAGGGAGCACAGACGCAGCTGCTGCGTAGAAATTTAGACGGAAGAGATGGCTTTATTGTAATGTACTTAGGTTCTGTAGACTTGTTTTACTTTAGTGGGTATGTGATATCCTTGGTGGAGTATGTAACTTTTTTAATGGAGTATGTAACGTTTTCGTGTGTAGGTGGTAAATACGATATGATGTCTTTGAATCCACAATTCCTTTTGTTGGCTAAGTAATACTACACGAGTCGGACTATGGAGGTGACGAGACGCGAGTGTGGGGCGGGGATGGCTAGTAGTGTTTCTGGCAATGTTCGGTCGAGTCATGACGCCTCCGGTCATCAGGCGATTCTCCGCTGTTATACGATCTATGAAGGGGGGCAAACATGTCTCGTTCACACTAACCCCAGTTCAAATTAGCACAGTTGTTAACACAGTTAAGAACTTAAACTCGCCTTCCGAACTGCCTGATACAGTTTCCAGGCCTCCGCAGGCAACCAGGTGTCGATAAAGCCCGATTTCTCGTCTAGTCCAGGCTCGAACACCGCGTTCTGCGTCGGCATTTTCGCAACAATACGCATCTCGCGCCTTCGGTCTTCTGTCAACTCCGACGCCACGACCCGACAATCTCGCATCTCTAACACTGATTGGTTCTTCAAGCCAGTCAGCCCAGCGGCTAGCACGGCAGCCAAACCCAAGTAGGGGTTCGCCAGCCCGTCAAACGCTTTAAGCTCCACATTGAAACCTCCCCGTTCGGAGCCACACAGCCGGAGCGGGGCTTCCTTGTTCTCGCGACCCCAACATACCCAGGCACCACCACTCCACGCGCCGTCAACAACCCGGGCGTAAGAGGCGTCGACCGGGAGTGTGAACATACACACTGAGACGAGGTTATAGAGGAGTCCGGCCATGAATGATGCGAGGTCTCTCGGAAGGGTGGGTACATCAGGATGGTTGGAGGGTGTATTGGATGAGTTGCTTTGGACGGAGACGTGAACATGGGAGGCGGTGCCCGCTGTAAGATGCACATTAAAGACCCCAATAGTTGAGGGGCCAGGAGCAAACCCACCTTGGTTGGAATAAACTCTAGGGCAGAGTGTAGCCCGAAACCCGTATCTTTGAGCAACATTGTATATGATCTCCCGTGTCGCGACAAGCGCGTCGGCGGCCTGGACGGGCGGAAGAGGTCCTGTCACGATCTCATACTAGATGAAACCTTCTTAGATGTCACGTAGTACTGGTAGACCGGGTCAATGACACACCTGGCCTTTTGCGCTTTCAGCGTGATAAATTTCTAACTTAATCCCAGCATCCATCACGCTTTGGGCCATCTCGTGTACGCATTTAGCCACGGAGCTGCACTGGAGCTTTCTGGATGTGGACCAAGCTCCGCCAGATACTTTCTCATCTGTGTCGAGCAGAATGAACTCCGTCTCAAAGCCCACCAGAAATTTGACGCCTAGCTCCTTCTCAGCCCGCCTGAATAAGAAATAAGAATCCCATCAACATAGCATATATGGAGTGGCACTTGCTACCCACTGAACGACTCGCTGCAAGATCGTCCGTGGACACGTTTCAAACTCATCGCCACCTGCGTGCCCCTTGTGGAAGAACCGACCCATCATGTATGCGTGCCCTGGTGCGAACGACGCGGGCCACATCGTCGAAAAGTCGGGTTTGAGATCGTGGTCGCCCGAGGTGCTCACTCCAGGTGTAAGTGCATCGTTGACATGTAATCCGAGTGCAGCTTGGACAATACTGAGTCCAGATTCGGCCAGCTGCTCAGACGAGGAAGAGGAAGGGGTTGATATGAGCTGCGAGCCTACGAGCTTCGTAAAGTGTTCCATCGGAACGACGCGGTATCGGACGAGGTTGACGTAGTCGACCCAAGCTATGCGCACGAATTTGATACCTTGAGACTTGAGACTATCGATAAGACTGGATATGTTTTCGCCAGATGTCTTTGCCACTTGGCTGGGTCGAAGGAATTCCGGAGGAGGTACGCCTTGGTTGCTAGCCTGAGGTGGTTTGACTGGTGCAGGGGGTTTGGTTATGGCTTTAACTTCCACCTTCTTCCCGGACCCAAGCTCGACGTAGCTGATGCCCAGGTTGTAGAGTTCGTTGGCGTTCTCAAATAGCATGCGCTTCGCAATCTGGACGGCCTCGTTGAAACCAATCTCATCCCGGCGGACGTAATCATTAAGTATCTACAGACTGTGTTAGCTATATGCCTGAGGTACACCGATGCTGAGATACCTTAGTCAATGCCTCACGCGTCTGCAACGCTCCAAGGTAGAACCGCTCAGGGTGAAACGCTGTATCGGAGGACCACAGCAACTTGTTCGTGGGGCAAAGCTCCAACAGCTGGCGGATGAGATTTCGTTGACCATCTCCGGATAACAAGGGTATCGCAAGCCCAAAGTCAACTGTAGGACAATGATCAGTAATGACTATGAACGAATATTTAGGTGTGTAGAGTAGTTACGATAGACATTAGGGTAAACTGTAGCCAGATATCCAGCTTGGCGAGCGTATGGGTATCCAGAGTGGAGCAGCACAAATGGGACTTCAGGATACGCCTTGACCAATGGCTGGAGGAGAGATGCGTCTGCCCGGGTAAGTGTGATGTCGTTGTCTCCAAGCCTGCCGCATATATGATCTCAGCTTCGGGTCCCAAACTTAATATATCATCGTACTTACCCGGTATGGAACTGTACTGTACAGTACCAATCTCAGTCCAGTTCGAGAGAAGTTGATCGGCGAACTCACATGGTTTGCCTTTTCCAGAGATGGCCGAGCAGGTAGTATTCACTAGCCACGTTACAATCCCATGTTGCTTCACTCGAAAACGGCCAGGTGGGTAGCCGCGAACCTCGGCGTAAGCGGGATCCTGTTTAGAAGACAGCTTTTCGGAGTCTAGAGGTTGAACGTCGAGCCCGCTTCGATAGGCGGCGATGGACTTGAATCCCACAACCTCAGGATCATCCACAAGCTTTCTAATAGCTGCGGGAAAGTCGATGAACGCCTTTTCACGCCCACTCTGAGATATGATTGACTAGGCATCTTTTGTCAGGCTCTGGCGTTCAATTCATCAGACTTGACAGACCTCGAACAACGTCTCGATTCGCACGATGCGTTTGTTTGGGGTGGGGGTAAGCAGGTCGTGCCAGGAGATAGCATGACAATCATCGTTTTGGATTCCGTCGTCGATTAATATTGCTTGAATCCCAGCGGCTTTGACAAGATCCTGGCAGAGAGACAGATAATCCTTAGCCTTTGCTGTCTTGATCATCGTTTGCCAGGAGGAATCGGTAGGCAGGTTGAAGAAGCGGTTAAGCTGTCGGAGGGCGCGCATATGAGCCAGTGAATATCTAGAATCCGACAAAGCCGCCCCAGTAGCTCCAGAGACGAGGCTTTCGCGGGGAAAGTCGAGGGATGGCTCATAGCTTTGAAGTAGATTGTGAGCATGGTTGTCGATCAGAGGAATCTGGTTTATAGCATTCTTTAGTTTGGAGGTGTCGTCCATTTCTTTAGGGTAAGATAGTTGAGGTTAAGGAGATGCAGACGACTAGTAAACAAGTATGGGCGCTTATCCTCCGTTCTCAGGGTTTAAATTCTCGACCCTTGCTTGCACTTGTTATCTGCCTCATGCTGAGGCTGCTGTTTTCTTATTCGGGTCAACCAGGGAACCTACTGCACAACGACTCCGATGACGAGCCTTACTAGCGTTGATTCTGTTCTAACCTATCTACGGACTCCTCTGCTCGAGCGATGGGGTGTGCCTTTCCCCATTATGGATCTAATCGGTGCATTTCGCTTGGCTATCGTGCTTCGACAGATCAAGAAACTCAAAGGGGCAGGTCTGAGTGCTGGTGCTAGTGGTTTGGATACGAAAGTAACTCCTTGGGTGACGGCGTTAATCCTGTTTGGAGGAGAGGCAGTCATATGTAAGCTCTCTGATAAATTTGATTGAGAGGTATCTTTACATGTCTCTTTGATCTTCGCAGGCTCCCTCCTGTCTTTAACCCCCGGTTTCCTAATCTCGCCCAACATCACACTTCTGTTCATGGGCGTCCAGTTCTTAGTGAATGAACTTCCATTCGAGTGGGTCAAACTAGACTCATCTGAGCGGATAACTGGGAATTCATAGCCCATGCTCATGCATTCGCACTCTCCTTTGAAAGGCCACCTTCGTTCCGGTTCTCCGTCGAGCTCCCTTTGGCTGTTTTCGATGCGTTTGGTCGTGCGTTGCTACTATGCGATTTTGCTCCTTCCATAGTAGCAAAGCATCCCGACCCCGTTGTTGCAAACTCACCACTGGCATTATTGATTACGTCTGAAGTAAGCATAGAGTTACTTCTGGTTGGGATATGAACTGATTCGACAATTGGGTTTGCGCACATAGCTCCTGACCAACGGCGGGTTCTTCTTCGTCAATCTGTTGAACATGCTCGATCCGCGCGGGTGGAGACTTGACCAGACGCCGCCTGAGGCGCTTCCCTGGGGCTGGACAACGGTGGATCTCTGGACTGCGCCAGTTATCACCGCGTTATGGGCCACCCTCACTCACTGGCGGGTACGTCACCGCTGTCAAATCCCTGGTCGAAAGCCGGACTGATTCTCACTCTTCCTATCTTCGTAGAGCGCACAAAACCAGTCATTTTGGACTGACATACACACAAACTACGTGATTGCGAGCGGTTCCCCAAATATCACCGAGAAACAGCCCACTGCACCAGAGGCGTGGTCCCATTCGGACGCTCGTGCGCTGTGCATAGTAGTGTTGATCACCCTCTTCGTCGCTCGGACGTGGTGGAATATGGGCCCTCTTCCGAAATTCAAGGCCCCGGTTAAACCTCGTTCGAGGGCCTCGTCTTCGTCACCAGCACCTTCGACGACTTCACATACAGAATTGATCGAGATTTCTGGGATCACTGGCACCCCAGCACGAAAGCGACGCAATAAGCACTCGAGAGGAAAGAGTTTGACGAAGGACGAATAGGATGAACAGGAGTAAAGATGGGTAAATTGATCTATTGGTTACATGGTCCGGTTGGCGCTACACGTTGCGGAGGTGATGTACATATGGTTGATGCGAAGTGGGTTGTATAGAGACGTGTCATCACTGTATCATATCTTGCTCAGAGGCTCGTCTCGCAATCAAGCTGTAATGTTTCATAGATTAGAACATAGAATGTACCGCATACTCGATAGGAAACGCACCGTTGGAATAATCGTAAGGGAGGTTCTTGCTCCATTGCATTCTCGAGAGGGGCCGCGGGTACCCAACAACTCAAAGGCGTTTCTCCCGACGTATACGCAGCCTCCCGAACGTACAATAGTATACCATCAGACTTGCCATCTGGGGTCTGCCCCTCGCCTGTGTCCATTTCCGTTTCGCCTGCACCCCCCGTAATATCTCCTTGTTGAGCTTTGGGAATGATTGATTCCAGAAATAGGGCGGGAGTGAGCGGAGGGAGGTAGTAGGGTACACCAACAAAGCGATGGGGATAGGGTCGCGAACCTGTCGCAGTGCGTGTAGGCTCGGGTTGTGGTATTAGCTCTCCGAGTCTTGCGTCGCGAAACCAGAATCTATCGGGCGATACTTGAGTTCTTGTTCGTTCCAGTAATATGCCATGCGGACCAGGCGTACCGAAAATCTGCCTCACAATCTGCCACGTCCGTTCCCCGCCACCTGATTACGTCCAAGATATAGAGTACGCCTGTCTCCGCCACGTTATCGTCGAGGATGCAGTCAAGCACAGTGTCTGCAGGTAAGGGCGCCGGGAATCGCAGGAATGCTAGACCCTTAACACGCGAATGAAGTGCAGTGTTTGCTTGCAGAGCTGACGATGCTATCCGGAAAACCTCATATAAATTGCTCTAGAATAAAGAACACAATCTGGCACTCACGATCAACGTCTGGTCCAGATACGGACGGTGCGAACGACACTGCAATGCAGCGCTTCCCCTTGGGCACGGGCGCGAGAGCTACCCATTCGCGCTCCAGATCCTTCGGTAGCCCATCATCTGCCCTCGATGGTGACCCCCATGTTGTATCATCTGTATCACGCATCTCCAGGAGCTCGGCGTACATGCATTTGTCAGCCCATTTGGTTGCCTTGCGAGTTTTGGATCGTTTGGATTTGCCTTTGCTTTTGCTAGTGTTGACTTTTGATTTCGGCTGCTTCATATGAGATGATCCGGCGGGTTTATTAGACTCCAACGCTAGATTTGTGAGCTTTGTTGTAGTTTGCTGGAGTGGCGAGGGCGGGGGATCCATCTGGCTGAGGAAGCGAGCAACTCCAATCGACGTCGCAGGTAAAACATTATTGTCTTCGGAGCTATCAGAATCATCGGCATCGCCTGAACCACGTTCACTCAAGGAGAGTCCGGCAAAAAGATCGATATTTCGCGCAGCATCAATCCGCAATGCTCGGCTCTAGACGACATAATCGCGGTAAGTATAATTGCGAGCTTGATTGGTTGTAGGGCTCTAGCCGTACATGTTGAAAAGAACAATACCTTGCGTTGTTCTTCCAGTGCACGCTGCCGCCTTGCTTCCTGAGACGCTCCTGGGCGCAAAATTGGGGGCGTTTTAATTCCAGTACGATGCGACATTGGAGTGGAGGTAAGCAGGGTGCTTGTTGTGGTTGAGTTTGGCCCGTGCGTGATCCGGACAGCTCAGGGTGGCTGCCAATAACCGTTTCTGACCAACATCTCTCCAGCTCAACCACAATGAGGCAAACGCTAGGAGGTCTCGCTCTTGCCTCTGTCTTGTCTACTTACGCGTCGGCCCGCTCGATACTCGTACACGAGGGGAAAACCGCGCTCCCTCAAGAACTGCTTGCCCAGTCAGACTGTTTATCTACTTCGTATTTCGGAACCTATGGCCAAGATCTGACACACGTTTTTGTTTCTGAGCCCGAATGTCTCGACACCGCGAGATCCTCATTTAAGGATTCATTCTCTGCCGTTGTTCAAGAATCCTCCAGCGATGAAGAACACAAACTGCTGTATTGGCTGGAGGAGGCACTCTTGGATGACTCCATCCGGCAACCTGGCGCCAAGAGCGCGACGGAGGAGATATTTGACTTTGTTCGTCGCGTGAATGGACACCCTGGGCATCGTTCCACCGCCGGTCAAATGCCCATGTCCAGCGACGTGTCAGAGGCCGTATCCATACTCTACAGCACCCCAACCGGCGCGCTCGTTTCGCTATCGCCTAGCCTGCTCGCAGAGCTCGACATGTACCTTCCTAGCTATATCAGCCCGACCCTCCTTCCCACTTCGCCACTCCCTGTCTCTCCAGATTCGGATAAAACCAAGCCAAGCACCAAGTTCCTTCGTTCGGTCCTCGACCGGCTCAAGTTCAACCCAGACATCGCCGCGATTACCTCTACACTTTCGCTCTCGCACATGCAACAGAACATCCGTTGGCTCACTGGTGAAGATTCCGACTCTCCTATCGTCAGCAGGCACAGCTTTAGCCCCGGGGCGCGGACCGCTGCCAATTGGATTCAGAAACGCATCGAGAGCGCTGGGGCCAAGTGTCAGCAAAAACCGTTTTTGGACGGTTTCGCACCAAACGTAGTGTGCAGGTTCGAGGGAACGGACAATACCACAGGGCTTGTCATTCTGAGTGGTCATTATGGTACGTTTCTTTGACGTACAGTTGTCCCGTTTTATATAATAACATTTTCTTCAGATTCGAGGGGAAGCTTTGGTTCTGTTCGCGCTCCGGGTGGGGACGACGACGGCTCTGGTGTCACCCATGTTTTGGCAATCGCCCAAGCTATTGCCGAAAACAATATCACTTTTGGTACAAACGTGGAACTGGTTACTTTTGCAGGAGAGGAACAGGGTCTGCTCGGTAGCCGTGCTTACGCTGGTAAGCCACTTTGCTATTGTCTTTACTCTAATTTTAACCCTACAGTATTTTCCCATAGCCGAACTGCGCCAAGCGAACGCAAACATTACGCTAATGATCCAAGCCGACATGCTTGCGTACCGTGATCCCGCTGAGCCCCTCCAACTCGGGCTTCCTCAGTAGTAAGTCGCTATTTCAAAATCTTATAGCACCTTGCAAACGAGCCACTTTTTATCTAGTATCGGCCTCCCGGAAGCCGGTCAACTGGTCGCAAACGTGTCGGCTCTGTACGCCCCTGAACTCACGGTTGGCCTCTCTGCGGTAGGTATTTGACCTAACCCCATCGGTCATAGATACTAATCAAGATATAAATTATTACATAGGCTTGCTGCAGTGACCATCAGGTATGTTGCAAGTACGCGCTTAGTCTAAATTTGTTACTTACAAGCTTGGTTGGCAGTCATTCCATGAACAAGGTTTCCCAGCAACCCAAGTGTTCGAGCGAGCCGGCCCGATTATTGACCCCATGTAAGTCCGCCAGTTCTATCCATGATCATGCTTATATTAAATCATGTCTTGCAGGTATCATAACAGTGGTGCGCATATATCTTGATCGGCAATGATTAACGAAGCGATACTAATTAATGGGCGTGTTTTTAGGTGACCTTAGCAATCGTTCGGGATACGATCTGGGACAAGTACGGTCTATCGCCAAAGTCACGGTACGTTTCTTTTGTACGAACTGCTGTCTCTTATACCGTTGACTGAAGCGGCGCTTTCAGTTCGCAACTTTGCTCGAAGTTGCAGGATTTTCATTGCCCGTCGAGGAATAAGATCACACAATATGTAGACTCACCGATTCAGCTACACGTAAATTGTATGCAGACGTTCACAATCACATTAGAGGCGGAAATACATCGGGTGATATCGAGCCAAAAATCCCACCAACAGTGATGGTACTACGCGCTGGGGCTCGGAATAGCGAGTGTATTTGGCGTCGGCATAGCGACGTCGGAATGTGGGTACGTTATTCTAAAGTGTAGAGTGTAGAGTGTAGGCTACAGTGCGATTCTAGGGCGACGTTGTATGCAGTGGCGGGCTCGATATATCCCAAAAAATGACAGCTTTCAAAGGGGGTAGTAGAAGATAAACTATACTGCGTACTCTGCAAGTCCCAGTGCTTAGCGGTAGGAATTCAAGTACCGGACACTGCAAAAGCCCAAAATCGAAGGTCAGAGGAACTAACACGTCGGAAGGTGGAGCTGTTCGACGAGTGAGAGAACCATTTTTAGCGTCTAAACCTATATAATCTCTTCGTTGCGTGGAGCATGCATACCATTTACTGTGTGTCTTACCGTTTTGATCAGATACTACTGTTTAAAGAGATGCGTTACTCAATGGGTGCGCATACATCCATTCCTAAATATCCACATTCGCGTATGGTGTCAACCAGCTACACGTGATCCTGCCCCGTTCTCACACATGTGCACTTATTTTAAAATATATATAAATTAACTGGTACCCAGGTATCATACATTGCGACGCGCCAATAGCGCTACATGCAGGATAAATTAAATCATAACCATAATAAGACAAAACTGGGAGAGGGACGGAAACCCCATCTCCCAGCTCGCGCATCTTCGCACCTACTCATAATCCCCCCGACGCAAGCCACAACCGTAAAAAATATACAAAGAAGACGAAGCTAGGAGAGGGAAGGAAACCCCATCTCCCGATTTACACATTCCCCCAATACACGCACTCCCTCAACCGCTCAGTTCCTCCGTGATACGAACCTCCTCACCCTGTTCGTCCACCTCCTTTTCGCCCACCTCGCCCTATCCTCTTTGCTCGCCCTCGCCATCATGCTCTCCCACACTCCACGTGCAAGAGGAGTCTTTGTCCTCTTCGACGCTGGAGCGTCTTCATCTATGAATTGTCCGTGAGTAAAAGTAATTATTTTGGACAATGAACGCGTACCTTCTCCCTCCTTCTCGTCACGTTGCCGCTTAGGGAGTATCGCTCGTGGGAGCCCTCTGTTCACCTCCAATGCCGCGCCAGATGCGGAAGCGGTCACAGCGTGCCCATGCCAGAAGGTTGGCGCCGG
>JANWGL010003926.1:2429-21377 GCA_025200755.1 Ceratobasidium sp. C01 | reverse complement strand
CCGGCGCCAACCTTCTGGCACGGGCACGCTGTGACCGCTTCCGCATCTGGCGCGGCATTGGAGGTGAACAGAGGGCTCCCACGAGCGATACTCCCTAAGCGGCAACGTGACGAGGAGGGAGAAGGTACGCGTTCATTGTCCAAAATAATTACTTTTACTCACGGACAATTCATAGATGAAGACGCTCCAGCGTCGAAGAGGACAAAGACTCCTCTTGCACGTGGAGTGTGGGAGAGCATGATGGCGAGGGCGAGCAAAGAGGATAGGGCGAGGTGGGCGAAAAGGAGGTGGACGAACAGGGTGAGGAGGTTCGTATCACGGAGGAACTGAGCGGTTGAGGGAGTGCGTGTAGTGGGGGAATGTGTAAATCGGGAGATGGGGTTTCCTTCCCTCTCCTAGCTTCGTCTTCTTTTTATATTTTTTTACGGTTGTGGCTTGCGTCGGGGGGATTATGAGTAGGTGCGAAGATGCGCGAGCTGGGAGATGGGGTTTCCGTCCCTCTCCCAGTTTTGTCTTATTATGGTTATGATTTAATTTATCCCGCATGTAGCGCTATTGGCGCGTCGCAATGTATGATACCTGGGTACCAGTTAATTTATATATATTTTAAAATAATTGCACATGGGTGAGAACGGAGCAGGATCACGTGTAGCTGGTTGACACCATACGCGAATGTGGATATTTAGGAATGGATGTATGCGCACCCATTGAGTAACGCATCTCTTTAAACAGTAGTATCTGATCAAAACGGTAAGACACACAGTAAATGGTATGCATGCTCCACGCAACGAAGAGATTATATAGGTTTAGACGCTAAAAATGGTTCTCTCACTTGTCGAACAGCTCCACCTTCCGACGTGTTAGTTCCTCTGACCTTCGATTTTGGCCTTTTGCAGTGTCCGGTACTTGAATTCCTACCGCTAAGCACTGGGACTTGCAGAGTACGCAGTATAGTTTATCTTCTACTACCCCCTTTGAAAGCTGTCATTTTTCGGGATATATCGAGCCCGCCACTGCATACGTCGCCCTAGAATCGCACTGTAGCCTACACTCTACACTCTACACTTTAGAATAACGTACCCACATTCCGACGTCGCTATGCCGACGCCAAATACACTCGCTATTCCGAGCCCCAGCGCGTAGTACCATCACTGTTAGCGGGATTTTTGGCTCGATATCACCCGATGTATTTCCGCCTCTAATGTGATTGTGAACGTCTGTATACAATTTACATGTATCTGAATCGGTGAGTCTACATCTTGTGTGATCTTATTCCTCGACGGGCAATGAAAATCCTGCAACTTCGAGCAATGTTGCGAACTGAAAGCGCCGCTTCAGTCAACGGTATAAGAGACAGCAGTTCGTACAAAAGAAACGTACCGTGACTTTGGCAATAGACCGTACTTGTCCCAGATCGTATCCCGAACGATTGCTAAGGTCACCTAAAAACACGCCCATTAATTAGTATCGCTTCGTTAATCATTGCCGATCAAGATATATGCGCACCACTGTTATGATACCTGCAAGACATGATTTAATATAAGCATGATCATGGATAGAACTAGCGGGCGTACATGGGGTCAATAATCGGGCCGGCTCGCTCGAACACTTGGGTTGCTGGGAAACCTTGTTCATGGAACGACTGTGCCAACCAAGCTTGTAAGTAACAAATTTAGACTAAGCGCGTACTTGCAACATACCTGATGGTCACTGCAGCAAGCCTATGTAATAATTTATATCTTGATTAGTATCTATGACCGATGGGGTTAGGTCAAATACCTACCGCAGAGAGGCCAACCGTGAGTTCAGGGGCGTACAGAGCTGACACATTTGCGACCAGTTGACCGGCTTCCGGGAGGCCGATACTAGGTGAAAAGTGGCTCGTTTGCAAGATGCCATAAGATTTTGAAACAGCGACTTACTATTGAGGAAGCCCGAGTTGGAGGGGCTCAGCGGGATCACGGTATGCAAGCATGTCGGCTTGGATCATCAGCGTAATGTTTGCGTTCGCTTGGCGCAGTTCGGCTATGAGAAAATACTGAAGGGTCAAAATGGAGAGTTAAGACAATAGCAAAGTGGCTTACCAGCGTAAGCACGGCTACCGAGCAGACCCTGCTCCTCTCCTGCAAAAGTAACCAGTTCCACGTTTGTACCAAAAGTGATATTGTTTTCGGCAATGGCTTGGGCGATTGCCAAAACATGGGTGACACCAGAGCCGTCGTCGTCCCCACCCGGAGCGCGAACAGAGCCAAAGCTTCCCCTCGAATCTGAAGAAAATGTTATTATATAAAACAGGACAACTGTACGTCAAAGAAACGTACCATAATGACCACTCAGAATGACAAGCCCTGTGGTATTGTCCGTTCCCTCGAACCTGCACACTACATTTGGCGCGAAACCGTCCAAAAACGGTTTTTGCTGACACTTGGCCCCAGCGCTCTCGATATGTTTCTGAATCCAATTGGCAGCGGTCCGCGCCCCGGGGCTAAAGCTGTGCCTACTGACGATAGGAGAGTCGGAATCTTCACCAGTGAGCCAGCGGATGTTCTGTTGCATGTGCGAGAGCGAAAGTGTAGAGGTAATCGCGGCGATGTCTGGGTTGAACTTGAGACGGTCCAGAACCGAACGAAGGAACTTGGTGCTTGGCTTGGTTTTATCCGAATCTGGAGAGACAGGGAGTGGCGAAGTGGGAAGGAGGGTCGGGCTGATATAGCTAGGAAGGTACATGTCGAGCTCTGCGAGCAGGCTAGGCGATAGCGAAACGAGCGCGCCGGTTGGGGTGCTGTAGAGTATGGATACGGCCTCTGACACGTCGCTGGACATGGGCATTTGACCGGCGGTGGAACGATGCCCAGGTCGTCCATTCACGCGACGAACAAAGTCAAATATCTCCTCCGTCGCGCTCTTGGCGCCAGGTTGCCGGATGGAGTCATCCAAGAGTGCCTCCTCCAGCCAATACAGCAGTTTGTGTTCTTCATCGCTGGAGGATTCTTGGACAACGGCAGAGAATGAATCCTTAAATGAGGATCTCGCGGTGTCGAGACATTCGGGCTCAGAAACAAAAACGTGTGTCAAATCTTGGCCATAGGTTCCAAAATACGAAGTAGATAAGCAGTCCGACTGGGCAAGCAGCTCTTGAGGGAGCGCGGTTTTCCCCTCGTGTACGAGTACAGAGCGAGCCGACGCGTAAGTAGACAAGACAGAGGCAAGAGTGAGACTTCCTAGTGTTTGCCTCATTGTGGTTGACCTGGAGAGATGTTGGTCAGAAACGGTTATTGCAGCCACCCTGACCTGTCCGGATCACGCACGGGCCAAACTCAACCACAACAAGCACCCTGCTTACCTCCACTCCAATGTCGCATCGTACTGGAATTAAAACGCCCCCAATTTTGCGCCCAGGAGCGTCTCAGGAAGCAAGGCGGCAGCGTGCACTGGAAGAACAACGCAAGGTATTATTCTTTTCAAGATGTACGGCTCGCGCCCTACAACCAATTAACCTTGCAATTATACTTACCGTGATTATGTCGTCTAGAGCCGGGCATTGCGGATTGATGCTGCGCGAAATATCGATCTTTTTGCTGGACTTTCCTTGAGCGAACGTGGTTCAGGCGATGCCGATGACTCTGATAGCTCCGAAGACAATAATGTTTTACCTGCGACGTCGATTGGAGTTGCTCGCTTCCTCAGCCAGATGGATCCCCCGCCCTCGCCACTCCAGCAAACTACGACAAAGCTCACAAATCTAGTGTTGGAGTCTAATAAACCCGCCGGATCATCCCATACGAAGCAGCCGAAATCAAAAGTCAACGCTAGCAAAAGCAAAGGCAAATCCAAACGATCCAAAACTCGCAAGGCAACCAAATGGGCTGACAAATGCATGTACGCCGAGCTTCTGGAGATGCGTGATACAGATGATACAACATGGGGGTCACCATCGAGGGCAGACGATGGGCTGCCGAAGGATCTGGAGCGCGAATGGGTAGCTCTCGCGCCCGTGCCCAAGGGGAAGCGTTGCATTGCAGTGTCGTTCGCGCCGTCTGTATCTGGACCAGACGTTGACCGTGAGTGCCAGAATTTGTTCTTTATTCTAGAGCAATTTATACGAGGTTTTCTGGATAGCATCGTCGGCTCTGCAAGCAAACACTGCACTTCATTCGCGCGTTAAGGGTCTAGCTTTCCTACGATTCCCAGCGCCCTTACCTGCAGACACGGTTCTTGACTGCATCCTCGATGATAACGTGGCGGAGACAGGCGTGCTCTATATTTTGGATGTAATTCGATGGCGGGGAACGGACGTGGCAGATTGTGAGGCAGATTTTCGGTACGCCTGGTCCACATAGCATGTTCCTTAAGCGAGCAAGAACTCAAAGTATCACTCGATAGATTCTGGTTTCGTGACGCCCGACTCGGAGAGCTAATACCACAACCCGAGCCTACACGCACCGCGACAGGTTCGCGACCCTATCCCCATCGCTTCGTTGGTGTACCCTACTATCTCCCTCCGCTCACTCCCACCCTATTCCTGGAATCAATTATTCCCAAAGCTCAACAGGGAGATATTACGGGGAGTGCTGGGGAAACAGAAATGGACACAGGCGAGGGGCAGGCCCCAGATGGCAAGTCTGATGGTATACTATTGTACGTTCGGGAGGCTGCGTATACGTCGGGAGAAACGCCGTTGAGTTGTTGGGTACCCGCAGCCCCTCTCGAGAATGCAATGGAGCAAGAACCTCCCTTACGATTATTCCAACGGTGCGTTTCCTATCGAGTATGTGGTACATTCTATGTTCTAATCTATGAAACATTACAGTTTGATTGCGAGACGAGCCTCTGAGCAAGATATGATACAGTGATGACACGTCTTTATACAACCCACTTCGCATCAACCATATGTACATCACCTCCGCAACGTGTAGCGCCAACCGGACCATGTAACTAATAGATCAATTTACCCATCTCTACCTGTGTCCACCCTATTCTTCCTTCGTCAAGCTCTTCCCTCTCGAGTGCTTGTTGCGTCGCTTTCGTGCTGGGGTCCCAGTGATCCCAGAAATCTCGATCAATTCTGTATGTGAAGTCGTCGAAGGTGCTGGTGACGAAGACGAGGCCCTCGAACGAGGTTTGACCGGGGCCTTGAATTTCGGTAGAGGGCCCATATTCCACCACGTCCGAGCGACGAAGAGGGCGATCAACACTACTATGCACAGCGCACGAGCGTCTGAATGGGACCACGCCTCTGGTGTAATGGGTTGTTTCTCGGTTATATTTGGGGAACCGCTCGCAACCACGTAGTTTGTGTGTATGTCAGTCCAAAATGACTGGTTTTGTGCACTCTACGAAGATGGGAAGAGTGAGAATAAGTTTGGCTTTCGATCAAGGATTTGACAGTGGTGACGTACCCGCCAGTGAGTGAGGGTGGCCCATAATGCGGTGATAACTGGCGCAGTCCAGAGGTCCACCGTTGTCCAGCCCCAGGGAAGCGCTTCAGGCGGCGTCTGGTCAAGTCTCCATCCGCGCGGATCGAGCATGTTCAGCAGATTGACGAAAAAGAACCCGCCGTTGGTCAGGAGCTATGTGCGCAAACCCAATTGTCGAATCAGTCTATATCCCAACCAGAAGTAACACCGTGCTTACTTCAGACGTAATCAATAGTGCCAGTGGTGAGTTTGCAACAACAGGGTCGGGATGCTTTGCTACTATGGAAGGAGCAAAGTCGCACAGTAGCAGCGCACGACCGAACGCATCGAAAACAGCCAAAGGGAGCTCGACAGAGAACCGGAACGAAGGCGGCCTTTCAAAGAGTACGAAGGTATGAGCTTGGGCTATGAATCCCCAGTTATCCGTGCAGATGAGTCTAGCTTGACCCACTCGAATGGAAGTTCATTCACTAAGAACTGGACGCCCATGAACAGAAGGGTGACGTTGGGCGATATCAGGAAACCGGGGGTTAAAGAGAGGAGGGAGCCTGCGCAGATCAAAGAGATATGTAAAAATAACTCTCAATGAAGCTTATCGGAGAGCTTACATATGACTGCCTCTCCTCCAAACAGGATTAACGCCGTCACCCAAGGTGTTACTTTTGTGTCCAAACCACTAGTACCGGCACCCAGACCTGCCCCTTTGAGTTTCTTGATCTGTCGAAGCACGATAGCCAAGCGAAATGCACCAATTAGATCCATAATAGGGAAAGGCACACCCCATCGCTCGAGCAGAGGAGCCCGTAGATAGGTCAGAACAGAATCAACGCTAGTAAGGCTCGTCATCGGAGTCGTTGTGCAGTAATTTCTCTGGTTGACCCGAATAAGAAAACAGCAGTCCCGGCATGAGGCAGATAACAAGTCCAAGCAAGGGTCAAGAATTTAAACCCTGAGAACGGATGATAAGCGCCCATACTCGTTTACTGGTCGTCTCCATCTCCTTAACCTCAACTATCTTATCCTAAAAAAAATGGACGACATCTCCAAACTAAAGAATGCTATAAACAAAATTCCTCTGATCGACAACCACGCTCACAACCTACTTCAAAGCTATGAGCCATCCCTCGACTTTCCCCGTGAAAGCCTCGTCTCTGAAGCTACTGGGGCAGCTTTGTCGGATTCTACTCATTCGCTTGCCCATATGCGCGCCCTCCGACAGCTTAATCGCTTCTTCAACCTGCCTACCGACTCCTCCTGGCAAACGATGATCAAGACAGCAAAGGCCCAGGATTATCTGTCTCTCTGCCAGGATCTTGTCAAAGCCGCTGGGATCCAAGCAATACTAATCGACGACGGAATCCAAAACGATGATTGTCATGCTATCTCCTGGCACGACCTGCTAACCCCCACCCCAAACAAACGCATCGTGCGAATCGAGACGTTGTTCGAGGTCTGTCAACCCTGCTGAATTGAACATCAGAGCCTGACGGAAGATGCCTAGTCAATCGTAGCTCAGAGTGGGCGCGAAAAGGCATTCGTCGACTTTCCAGCAGCTATTGAAAAGCTTGTGGGTGATCCCGAGGTTGTGGGATTCAAGTCTATCGCCGCCTATCGAAGTGGGCTCGACGTTCAGCCCCTGGACTCCGAAAAGCTGTCCTCCAAACAGGATCCCGCTTACGCCGAGGTTCGCGGCTACCCACCTGGCCGTTTTCGAGTGAAGCAACATGGGATTGTGACGTGGCTGGTGAACACTACCTGCTCGGCCATCTCTGGAAAAGGCAAACCATGTGAGTTCGCCGATCAACTTCTCTCGAGTCGGACTGAGATTGGTACTGTACAGTACAGTTCCATACCGGGTAAGTACGATGATATATTAAGTTTGGGACCCGAAGCTGAGATCATATATGCGGCAGGCTTGGAGACAACGACATCACACTTACCCGGGCAGACGCATCTCTCCTCCAGCCATTGATCAAGGCGTATCCTGAAGTCCAATTTGTGCTGCTCCACTCTGGATACCCATACGCTCGCCAAGCTGGATATCTGGCTACAGTTTACCCTAATGTCTATCGTAACTACCCTGCACACCTAAATATTCGTTCATAGTCATTACTGATCATTGTCCTACAGTTGACTTTGGGCTTGCGATACCCTTGTTATCCGGAGATGGTCAACGAAATCTCATCCGCCAGCTGTTGGAGCTTTGCCCCACGAACAAGTTGCTGTGGTCCTCCGATACAGCGTTTCACCCTGAGCGGTTCTACCTTGGAGCGTTGCAGACGCGTGAGGCATTGACTGAGGTATCTCGGCATCGGTGCACCTCAGGCATGTAGCTAACACAGTCTGTAGATACTTAATGATTACGTCCGCCGGGATGAGATTGGTTTCAACGAGGCCGTCCAGATTGCGAAGCGTATGCTATTTGAGAACGCCAACGAACTCTACAACCTGGGCATCAGCTATGTCGAGCTTGGGTCCGGGAAGAAGGTGGAAGTTAAAACTATAACCAAACCCCCCGCACCAGTCAAACCACCCCAGGCTAGCAACCAAGGCGTACCTCCTCCGGAATTCCTTCAACCCAACCAAGTGGCAAAGGCATCTGGCGAAAACATATCCAGTCTTATCGATAGTCTCAAGTCTCAAGGTATCAAATTCGTGCGCATAGCTTGGGTCGACTACGTCAACCTCGTCCGGTACCGCGTCGTTCCGATGGAGCATTTTACGAAGCTCGTAGGCTCACAGCTCATATCAACCCCTTCATCTTCCTCGTCTGAACAACTCGCTGAGTCTGGACTCAGTATTGTTCAAGCTGCGCTCGGATTACATGTCAACGATGCGCTCACGCCTGGTGTAAGCACCTCTGGCGACCACGACCTCAAGCCCGACTTTTCGACAATGTGGACGGCACCGTTTGCACCAGGGCACGCATACATGATGGGTCGGTTCTTCCACAAAGGGCACGCGGGTGGTGACGAGTTTGAAACTTGTCCGCGGACGATCTTGCAGCGAGTCGTTCAGTGCGTAGCAAGTGCCAATCCGTATATGCTAAGTTGACAGGTTCTTGTTTCTTACTCAGACGAGCTGAGAAGGAATTGGGCGTCAAGTTTCTGGTGGGCTTTGAGACAGAGTTCATTCTGCTCAACACAAAGAATCCAGTCGTATCTACTGGAGCTTGGTCCGCATCTCAAAAGCTCCAGTGCAGTCCTGCAGCCAACTGCGTGCATGAGATGGCCCAAAGTGTGATGGACGCCGGGATCAAGCTAGAAATATACCACGCTGAGAGCGCAAATGGCCAGGTACGTCACTGACCCAACCTACCAACATGACGCGATATATCTAAAGAGGGTTACATACAGTACGAAATCGTGACGGGACCTCTGCCGCCTGTCCAAGCCGTCGACGCACTCATCGCAACACGAGAGATCATATACAACGTCGCTCAAAAACATGGGTTCCGGGCTACGCTTTGCCCTAGAGTCCATTCTGACCAAGGTGGACTTGCTCCTAGTCCGTTATTTGTCGATTTTATTGATGTGCATCTTATAGCGGGTACTGCCTCCCACGTTCACGTCTCCGTCCAAAGCGACTCATCCAACACACCCTCCGGCCACCCCGATGCACCCACCCTCCCAAGAGACCTCGCATCATTCATGGCCGGGCTGCTCTACAACCTCGTCTCAGTATGCATGTTCACACTTCCGGTCGACGCCTCTTACGCCCGTGTCGTTGACGGCGCATGGAGTGGCGGTGCCTGGGTCTGTTGGGGTCGCGAGAACAAAGAAGCCCCGCTCCGATTATGCGGCTCCGAACAGGGAGGGTTCAATGTGGAGCTCAAAGCATTCGACGGGCTGGCGAACCCGTACCTAGGTCTAGCTGCCGTGTTGGCCGCCGGGCTGACTGGCTTGAAGAATCAAGCGGTATTAGAGATGCGGGATTGCCGGGTCGTGGCGTCGGAGTTAACCGAAGATCGAAGACGCGAGATGCGCATTGTAGCGAAGATGCCAACGCAGAATGCGATGTTCGAACCCGGACTAGACGAGAAGTCAGGCTTTATCGATACCTGGCTGCCTGCGGATGCTTGGAACCTCTACAGAGCGGTTCGACAGGTGAGTCCGGATTCTTACCTATGTTGGTGGTTGTGCTGACTTGAGCCGGGGGCTAGCACGAACGACAACTGTTTTGTCCCTCGTCAACGAGGCTGGAGGACTTCAGATATAGTTCGAACTCTCATTGCGAGAAGCATTACTAGCCGTCCATGCTCCACACTGGCGCCTTATTTTCATAGTTTCAAATCATGTACGATTGCTGTAGCCGACTCAAAAAGCATTCGCACATTCAAAACCCATCCCATCATATTACCCATACACCAAGAACATTACAGTAAAACAAGTCAAGCGCATTAAGTCATCTCTGCGCTCTATATTTCTAGATAGCGGCGGGATCCATGGTGCCCTTGAGCAATAACGAGATGTAGCCACCGTATACTCGGAAATGGGCGTCAGCGTCGCCCAAATACAACTAAGCTGCTGCAGCCTAACATACGATGAACGATTATTAGTGACTTGTGTTGCAAGAGATGAGAGGAAAGCGCACGTACGGTGATGGCATAAATCCTAAGATGATTGGCTGTTCTATCCGGTTCGTCTGACTATCTTGAGTAGCCCGTTTGACGAGGAAACTAGCTCCGACGATAATGACAACCTCAACGTGGGCAATCCGCGAAACAGATGTGTTGTCATACATTCATGACCTCGAAGGGTGTGCAACGGGGTCCAGGCAAAAGGTTTGGACACAAGCCGGGAACCACCTCTCGCTTCCTCGCCAAGCCTCCAAGCTGCGCCTCAAACGAAACCCAAACTTACCGAGCAATAGCACAAGCGGCATCCCAACCGCCCACGAACAAGTACCAACACCAAGATTCAAAGCAACATAAACCGATATCCTTCGCTTTGGCGAAATTGGCGTAGAGAACGTGCATAGCCATGTTAAATTTGCCGCCTGCGTAGAGGATGAGTGGAAGGGGGACAGGTTCAAATAACTGTGAGGGCGAAACGTTAGTGTGAGAATGAGATACTGGTAAGAAGATGGGATAATAGGGTGGAGTGAGGTGGAAATGGAATGGGAGAGGGCTTACTTCGCACGTGAACAATTGCCTATCATCTGTCGTCCCCTTATTGGATTAATCCCAATAGCCAACCATCCCTATAACGTCAATACCAGTCTTCTCATCTCAATCCAAACCTCGCGCTCCCGCATACAGCAATAACAATAAGCATCGTCGAAAGCAACGGCCCAATCTCCGGCTTATACTCATGATGCCCTGTATGCACTCGTACATGCACCTGTTCAGGCCCATGTTCGCTTTCCAAGATTGCGATAGTCTCCTCTGGACTGTCATCCCGATATATCAAGTTGGTCGTAGGGAAATATGCGCCGGATAGAGTCGAGCGTTTCCAGTCGAAGTAGTTGGGTCCGAACGCGCCGGGCGTCACAGCATATCCGGCATTATGCGTGGGACAGATCCAATCCGCCTGATCGTGAGAGTATGTCGTTCAATGCCTGGGGGTTATGCAGGTAGATTCGAGAGCCTACCTAGCTACGCACCACATCGATTCTGGTACGCTCCAGTAAGTAAGAAGACGGAAGGACTCACAGGCAAGTAAAATACGCAAGATCCCTCGACTGAACTTTTACAATAGCCCTCCCGTCGAATTAGCCTTCGTAGCGGTCTAAGTAGTGGCTTCGATAGTGTGCTCAGGGGCGTCATGCTCCTTCACGACAATCGTATCCCGCCCCACCGAACCAACCAGGTACGCTGCTGCGGTTGGTTGCGTTCGCGAGCGTCGCATCGGCGAATTAAAGGGAGGATCATATGGAGCACTATCAATCCAACTAAAGCCAGGGTTAGGAAGGGAACTACGACTGTTAGTTCAATTGTGAGCAGACACTGGTCCAAGGCTTGTTGACGTCAGAGCCCAGGATCAACATGAATAGGAAAACGGTTGCAAATAAGGGTTCTGTGCGCCCTGAAGCTGATAGGCGCCCACATTTACCACCTTGGCCTCATACCCTATCCTGAACAAATGGACTTTTCCGGCCTAAAAAGTGCTATATACGAGATACCTCTCATCGACAGTCATGCCTATACTCTAATAAAAAGTTACGAACTGTCTCCCGACCTCTCCCACGAAAAGATCGTCTCTCTCGTTACCGGCGTGGCTTCTTTGGATTCCGCATACACACTGGCTCATATACGCATGCTCCGACAGATTAATCGCTTCTTCAACTTACCTATCAACTCTTCTTGGCAAACAATTATCGAAACAGCAAAAGCTAAGGACTATGCGTCCCTCTGCCGCGACCTCGTTAAAGCCGCTGGGATTCAAGCTATCCTGATCGACGACGGAATCCAAACCGATAACTGGCATGCTATCCCCTGGCATAATCAGCTCACCCCGACCCAAAATAAACGTATCGTGCAGATCGAATTGTTGTTTGAGGTCAGTCAAGTGTGCTGAACTAATCGTCGTCAGAATCTGACAGAAGATACCCAGTCGATTGTAGATCAAAGTGGACGCGAAAAAGCTTTCGTTAACTTTCCCGCGGCAATCGGTGAATTGTTGAACGATCCCGAAGTGGTGGGGTTCAAGTCCGTTGCCGCTCATCGGAGTGGACTCGGCGTTCAGCCTTTGGATTCCGGTGAACTGTCTTCTAAGGAGGGCCTCGCCTACACCGAGCTTCTCGATTACCCGCCCGGCGATTTTCGAGTGGAGCAGCATGCGATTGTGACCTGGCTAGTAAACACCACCTGCTCGGTCATCTCTGGGAAGGGTAAACCCCGTGAGTCTGCCGATAGACTCCTCTCGAATCGGGCTGAGATCGGCACTGCATAGTACAGTTCCACACAGGGCAAGTACGATTACCTCGAACCCGGACCTTTTGCTGAGATCATATGTGCGACAGGCAAGGAGACAAGGACATCACATTTACTCGGGCGGACGCGTCCCTCCTTCAGCCATTGATTAAAGCGTATCCTGAGGTCCCGTTTGTGCTACTCCACGCTGGGTATCCGTACACTCGCCAAGCTGGATACCTAGCTACAGTGTACCCCAATGTCTACAGTGAATATCTTCCATATTTTAGCTAATCGCATATAAGCGCCGCTGATACTTGTCACGCAGTCGACTTTGGGATTGTGATACCTTTGCTATCAGGGGGCGGTCAACGAAATCTGATTCGCGAGCTGTTGGAGCTTTGTCCGACGAACAAGTTGCTATGGTCTTCTGACACAGTGGGTTATCCCGAACCGTTCTACCTTGGAGCTTTACAGACACGCGAAGCATTGGCCGAGGTATTTCCACTTTGCGTATCAAAAGGCTACAACTAACATAGACCGTAGGTGTTATTTGATTACGTCCATCGGGACGAGATTAGTTTTGATGAGGCCGTCCAAATTGCAAAGCGCATGCTATTCGAGAACGCTAACAAGCTCTATAACCTGGGCATCGATTACGTCGAACTTGGCTCCGAGAGTAAAGTGGAAGTTGAGCCTGTAACCAAACCCCCCACCCCGGTCGAATCATCTGAGGCTAACAATCAAGTCCCAACTCCTCCGGAAGTCCCTCAGCCGGGCCAAGTGGTAAAGGCATCGAGCGAAAACACAGATACTCTTGTTGACAACCTCCGATCTCAAGGCGTTAAGTTCATGCGCATAGCTTGGGTAGACTATGTTAATCTCATCCGTTATCGCGTCGTTCCGATCAAGCACTTCACGAAGCTTGTTGGCTCACAGCTCATATCGACCCCTTCCACTTCTTCGTCCGAGCAACTTGCGGAGTCTGGACTTAGTATCGCTCAAGCTACGCTCGGGTTACAAGCCAACGATGTTCTTACACCTGGCGTAAGCACCTTGGGCGACCACGACCTCAAACCCGACTTTTCGACGTTGTGGAAGGCACCGTTTGCACCAGGGCACGCATACATGATGGGTCGGTTCTTCCACAAGGGGCACGCAGATGGTGTTGAATCCGAAACGTGTCCACGGACAATCTTACAACGAGTCGTTGAGTGCGTGTATGCGTTATCGAGAGGCTTGTTCGTCACTAACCTTTGTTCCCATCTTTCGCATAGGCGCGCCGAGAAGGAGCTGGGTGTCAAGTTCTTGGTCGGCTTTGAGACAGACTTTATTTTACTCGACAAGTCGAACCATGCAGCGTCTTCGGGAGCATGTTCCACCTCTCAAAAGCTTCTGTCCGGCCCCGTGGGCGACTGTGTGCACGAGATAGCTCAGAGCGTCATGGACACCGGGATTGACGTGGAAAGATATCACGCCGAGAGCGCAGGCGGACAGGTACGATCCCAGTGCTAAATATTAACCCAGATCGCGATATATTTGACCGTGCCCAATTTAGTATGAAATAGTGACAAGCTCGCTGCCACCTATGCAAGCTGCCGACGCGCTCGTCGCAACGCGCGAAATAATTTACAACGTCGCTCAGAAACATAACCTGCGAGCCACATTCAGTCCTAGACCTTGTTCCACCCAAGGTATGCACACCTCCAGAACCCGCGGACAACCTCATCCTTAACACCTCAGTGTCAGCGGGCACCGCCTCCCGCATTCATATCTCCGTCCAAAGCGACTCATCTAACGAACCCTCCGATCACCCCGACATCTCCACCCTCCCGAAAGACCTCGCATCATTCATGGCCGGTCTTCTCCATCACCTCGTCTCAGTATGCATGTTCACTCTCCCAACCGATGCCTCCTACACTTGTATTGTTGATGGCGCATGGAGTGGTAGCGCTTGGGTATGTTGGGGGCGGGAGAACAAGGAAGTCCCACTCCGGCTGTGCGGCTCCGAACAAGGAGGGTTCAACGTGGAGCTAAAAGCATTCGATGGGGTGGCGAACCCGTACCTGGGCCTTGCCGCTGTATTGGCTGCTGGAATAACTGGCTTGAGGAGCCAAACGACGTTAGAGATGCGAGATTGTCGGGTCGTGGCACCAGAGTTGACGGAAGATCGGAGGCAGGAGATGCACATTGTGGCGAAGATGCCAACGCAGAACGCGGTGTTCGAACCCGAAGTAGATAATAAGCCAGACTTTATCGATACCTGGTTGCCTGCGGAGGCATGGGAGCTATACAAGGCGGTTCGAATAGTGAGTTTAAGCTCGTAACATTCTTAATGGCTGCGCTAACTTGGGTTGGTCTTAGTGTGAACGAGATCTGACTTTCCCTTAACCCTCGCCTGGTTACGATAGAGTTAGGAACAGAACCGGGATTGCTAATTCAAATTTTAGCCTAGGTTTGTTGACGTCAGAGTCGTCGTATAGCGCAGCGTTTTCTCTAATTGGAACCAATGGGAAAACGGGTTACAATCAGCTGTTACAAATGTGTGCACCCTGAAAATGATAAGCGCCCATTTTGCCACCTGAACCTCACCTCCCCCATCCTGAACAAATGGACGATATTTCCGAGCTAAGGATTGCCATAAACAAGATTCCTCTCATCGATAGCCATGCTCACAACCTACTTCAAAGTTATGGGCCATCCCTCGACTTTCCCCGCGAAAGCCTCGTCTCTAAAGCTACTGGGGCAGCTTTGTCGGATTCTACACATTCGCTTGCTCATATGCGCGCCCTCCGACAGCTTAATCGCTTCTTCAACCTCCCTAACGACTCTTCTTGGCAAAAGATGATCAATACAGCAAAAGCTAGCGACTATACCTCGCTCTGCCGCGATCTCGTCGAAGCCGCTGGAATTCAAGCTATCCTGATCGACGACGGGATCCAAAACGATTACTGTCATGCTATCGCATGGCACGACCAGCTTACCCCAAACCCAAACAAACGCATCGTGCGGATCGAAACCCTGTTTGAGGTCAGTCACGCCTACTGAACTGATCGTTGGCGTTATCTGACAGATGATGCCCAGTCGATTGTAGCTCAAAGTGGACGCGAAAAGGCGTTCGTCGACTTTCCTGCAGCCATTAAAAGACTTGTGGATGACCCTGAGGTTGTGGGATTCAAGTCCATCGCCGCCTATCGAAGTGGACTCGACGTTCAGCCTCTAGACTCCGAAAAGCTATCTTCTAGGCAGGATCTCGCCTACGCCGAGGTTCGTGACTACCCGCCCGGCCAATTTCGAGTGAAGCAACATGACATTGTGACATGGCTGGTGAACACTACCTGCTCCGTCATCACTGGGAAGGGCAAACCATGTGAGTAAACTGATCAACTTCTCTCGAATGGGGCTGAGATTGGCGCTGTATAGTACAGTTCCATACCGGGTAAGTACGGTAACATCAACTCTGGACTTCTAGCTAAGATTATATGCGTATGCGAAAGACTTGGAGACAACGATATCACGCTTACTCGGGCAGATGCATCTCTCCTTCAGCCGCTGATAAAGACGTATCCTAAAGTGCCATTCGTACTGCTTCACTCTGGATATCCGTACGCCCGTCAAGCTGGATACCTAGCTACAGTGTATTCTAATGTTTACCGTAACTATCCCGCATACTTAACTAGTCGCCGTGAACCATCGCTGATAATTGTCCTACAGTCGACTTTGGGCTTGCGATACCTTTGCTATCTGGGGACGGCCAACGAAATCTAATCCGCCAGCTCTTAGAGCTTTGTCCCACGAACAAGTTGCTGTGGTCTTCCGATACAGCATTTCATCCTGAACGATTCTACCTTGGGGCTCTGCACACGCGCGAGGCATTGGCTGAGGTTCGTTTACACCCGTACACTTCATGTCTCTAGCTGAAGTAGTATATAGATACTAAACAATTACGTCTCTCGGGAAGAGATCAGTTTCAATGAGGCCGTCCAGATTGTGAAGCGCATGCTGTTCGAGAACGCGAATAAACTCTACAAACTAGGCATCACCTACGTCGAACTTGGTTCCGAGAAGGTGGTAAACATCAAACCTATAATTAAAGGACCCATTCTATTGGAACCGCCCGAGGCTTACAACCAGGACATGACTCCTCTGGAAATCGCTCAGCCTAAACAAGTGGTAAAGACGCACAGTGAAAACATATCCACTCTTATCGGCAAGCTCAAACTTCAAGGCATTAAGTTTGTGCGCATAGCCTGGGTCGACTACGTCAACCTCATCCGTTATCGTGTCGTCTCAATGGAGCATTTCACGAAGCTCGTAGGCTCGCGGCTCATATCGACTCCCTCATCTTCCCCGTCTGAACAACTCGCTGAGTCTGGACTCAGCATTATTCAAGCCGCGCTGGGATTGCAGGTCAACGACAGCCTTACGCCTGGTGTAAGCACATCGGGCTACCATGATCTCAAGCCCGACTTTTCGACATTGTGGACCGCACCGTTCGCACCAGGACACGCATATGTGATGGGCCGATTCTTCCACAAAGAGCATGCAGGTGGTGAAGAGCTCGAAACGTGTCCGCGGACAATCTTGCAGCGAGTCGTTCAGTATGTATATACATTATCAAAGAGTGTATGCGTTACTAACATTTATGTCTACTTTTGCACAGGCGAGCTGAGAAGGAGCAGGATGTCAAATTCTTGGTCGGTTTTGAGTCCGAATTCATTTTATTTGACGAAAAGGGCCAGCGAGCATCTAGGGGAGCATGGTCAACTTCTCTCAGTCTTCAATGCGGCCCCGCAAGTGACTGTGTACATGAGATGGCTCAGAACGTCATGGACGCCGGGATCAACCTGGAGACATATCAGGCCGAGAGCGCAGATGGACAGGTACGTCCTTTGTCTCAAATATCGGCTCCAGGTTCGGTATATTGACATTTTCCGACACAGTATAAAATAGTAACAGGTCCATTGCCACCTATGCAAGCTGCTGACGCGCTCGTCGCGACGCGGGAAATAATCTACAACGTCGCTCGGAAATATAACCTGCGAGCCACACTCTGTCCAAACCTTTATCCCCGTCAAGAAAGCACACTTTCATTTACTTCGGGTGGCTCTGTCTCTAATACCAAAACGCCAACAGGCACTGCCTCCCACATCTATATCTTCGTACAAAGCGACTCTTCCAATAAGCCCTCTGACCACCCCGATATACCCACTCTTCCAAAGGACCTCGCATCCTTCATGACTGGGCTCCTCGACCAGCTCCCTTTGGTATGCGCGTTCACGCTCCCAGCCGACGCGTCCTATGTTTCTAATACGCACGGCGCACGCAACACACGAGATGGCCGCATATGGATATGGTGGAGCCGTGAGAACAAGGAAGCCCCGCTCCAGCTGTGTGGCTCCGAGCGGGGAGGGTTCAATGTCAAGCTTAAAACATTCGACGGCGTGGCGAACCCCTATTTGAGTTTGGCTGCTGTGTTAGCCGCTGGGCTAACTGGGGTAAAGAGCCAAGCGGTGTTAGAGATGAGGGATTGTCGGACCGCAGCGTCGGAGTTGACTGACAAGCAGAGGCATAAGATGCGCGTTACGATGGAGATGCCGGTCGCCGGGATGGGTGGAATTTCAGACTGGCTCGAGACTTGGTTGCCCGCAGAGGCCTCTAAGTTATACTATGAGGTCCGAAAGGTGAGTTTGCGGCACTATCATTGTTAATGGTTGTGCTAATTTGAACCGAGGGATTAGTATGAGAGAGTGTTATTTTGGCCCCACCCTCAAAGTCCGTGGGAGGGAATGTGGGAACAACAAAAAAATCGTTCGACTTCGCATTGCCAGAAACACTATTAGCCATCTCCACGAGACGCTCGCTCCTCGTCGCTTCCACGATCCCAATCATGTGCTATTACGGGAACCAAGAAAAAATCATCTGCGCATTCGAAAACTATGGCGGCCATTTTATTCCATTCACGCATTCTCGGAAAATTTACTGATAAATTACTAGTAGACCGTGTGATTGTGAAAGTTTGCACTCATGAAACAACTTTCAATGCATTCATACATTTTCACACTCATTTTTTCAAGTTCATGATGGAACCAGGATTAATGACCTCATGGTCAGCGAACTCTGGGTCAAGCCGCCAACACATAAGCGCGGGGAAACAAGGGTTCAGAACAATATGTAATCCCGCCAGATGATAAGCGCCTGCACTCTGTCTACTCGTCCTCAGCTACCCTATCCTAAACAAATGGAAGATATTTCCAAACTAAGGAATGCTATAAATAAGATACATTTCATAGACAACCATGCTCACAACTTGCTTCAAAGCTATGAACCATCCCCCGACTTTCCTCGCGAAATGCTCGTCTCTGAAGCTACCGGGGTAGCTTCATCAGGGGGAAGAGGGTGGCTCTTTTACCGCTTTATAGCGGTAAAAGAGAATAGATCCTGGCAGCTCTTTAATGAGCACTTTGAGTACGAGGCTCTTTAAGTTGGTTCATTGAGGTTGAAAGTGCTAAAGAGCTAAAGAGACAAGAGCCGAAGTGTAGAAGAGCACCAAAGAGTGAGAAAGAGGAAAATCGATAATGGTAACTCAAAGTTAAGTCCTGGGTTTTCTCTGATGTGCCCCCACCCACACACATTGTTCACAAATCCACACATGTAAGTAGTTTATAGCATTTAGCA